>JAQGAZ010001445.1:0-29575 GCA_034692225.1 Polydesmus complanatus
AAATGGGGGAGGGGGGGGGGGAGGAAGTAAGAAATTATTACCGTAAATATTATTTTTCTTGGTATGCCTAAGGTTAAATCAAAAAATTGGTAACATTTTTGAATTGCTTTTCTTATAGTTAAAAATTATTTTGCGTGCTATGCTAATTAATTACGATGAAAAATGATTAATTGTAACGGGAAACTCGGGTATTAAGTTACTATGCTTGATAAACAAAACAAAAACAGTATTCGAGGGCGGTATAGCTTTTCAGCTTATCGGGAAATAATTTTTGTTTTTGTTTATAAAGAGCTATTAAGTTCGAATGCCACGGGAACATAAATAAAATTATTAATTAAAAAATTTTTTTTTTTTTTTTTTTGAGATATTTTATGATAATATAAGTCGAAAATTTTTTTTTATTTGCAAAATATATTAAAAAATGTAATTTTATTTTTTACTACGGTAATTAATTTTATGTTAGTTCGAAAAAGTACAGTAGAAGCTCCTTACGTGCTGGATTAGCAATTTTGCTGGATTATCGAACTTCAATAGTTTTAACGGGAATGCCAACCATGCACTGCAGATAAAAATGCAAATGAAATATGATTATATTTTATATGACTACGCACAAAAATTAAATTTTAACATTGAATATGTATTTAATTGAATGTTCTTGTAAATGAAACCCTATTGCGCAATTGAAAAATTAATAGCCTACACATAAGAGTTAATGTTTGTTTTTTTTTTTTTTTTAAAAAGTTTATGAAATCGGTGCCGGATTGCAGAATTGTTACTGGTTTATCATTTGAAGGAGGTAAAATAGACCCTAAATCTTATGAATAAATCTTGAAATTAGCCGCTGAATTTGACGATGCAACAAGTAAAAATGCGCGCCATTCCCGTAAGCAAATTCTTCTACGAGTTGTTTATGTATACGAAAGAGTGTACATGTACTGTATAAATAAAGCATATTCTTGCATTATAATTTTTAAGATTTGTTTATTCTACACGAGACGACTATGAATCTTAATGGTTGCGCGCAGTGGGTTTTCCACACACACAGGTTGTTTTCACTCGTAATACGAAGCGATGGGCTACTTTAATTTCCAGCGTTAAAAGATAGCGATGAAAAATCCAAAGTGTAGACATTTAAATTTTGATATAAACGAAGGTGGTAGGTAGAGATAAATGCAGCGTGTTGTTTTGTTTTGTTTTTTCTTTCTCCTCCATTTTCCTTCACTCTGTTTCGAGTTCACGACCGCTCAAACCCTTTGAACTCTTGGCAAACCCAATTTTCTACCGGCGTTTTTTTTTTTTTTTTCTATCTCTTCCTCTCCTCTCAATTCAGTTTTAGTTAGATGTGCGGTATATTTACGTTGAAAAAGGTTGACGACTTCTCGCAATTTTTTTCTTTCTTTTCTTTTTTCATTTTTTTTTTTTTTTTTCATCGCACAAAGACACTGTATGAGAATTGAGATTTTTTTTTTCTTCACTTAAGGTTATCTCTTCTAAGTCCCTGTCATCATTAGCATATCGATAGCATTTGCTTTCGCTTAGTAAGATATGCATAGTTTTTTTTTTTTTTTTGACGTAATTTCTATGGATTTTGAAAATAAACCTTAGAACAGTGTGCAATGGAGGAAGTGAAATGAGGGAGATGTGGGTGGGGTGTTTGCTCTGAAAACAGCGCGAAGGTGAAAGATTTTCCAGGAGAGCTCAATAGGAACATCTTCAACCTTTTTTTTTTTTATTTATTATTTTTTTTTGAGATAAATAAATGAGAAAGAACGAGAAAAAAAAATTTACGCTCTTTGCATTTTCTTTCTCATTTTGAAAGCGTATGTCAATTTGCATTTGATGACGTGTGGTGGTGGTGGGTGATGGGTGTGATTGAATTTATGATAATTACGAAGCGGATTAATTGGAAGTGTTTTACGAGTCAAACGGCGCGACGGATAATTATTATTATCGACAATTTAACGACTTTTTCCTTCGACTCGTCGCTCTTTCTAATTAGAAAAAATACAAAATTTTTGAGCGTTGCCGCATGTTATAGTTTTATATTATTCTACCTACAAGGAGAATAAAAAAGAAAACGGGGGAATTGGAACTGGGAACGCAAATTGAAATTTATTTGACTTAAAAGTCACAAGTTCACTACACTTTTTTATATACATTTTTTTTTTGTTGTTGCTGGCGCACACCGGGAAAGTAAATATAATTTTGCATATATATTTTTTTATTATTTATTCAGTTCAGTACTGGATTAGCATTTGAATTCCTAATGTAATACACATCGTGAGAATAAGATGGAGTAGAAGAGAGGGGGAAATGGTTCTTTTATTTTAAGTTCTACAGGGATGCCAAATCTTGTTCTTTCTTTCTTTTCGCAAAAGATTACATGCAAAATCTAAAACAGGAAATTTAAATTCATAAAAAAAAAATAATAATAAAAAAAAAAAAAAAAATAGCTGAATTCAATTAAATTGGATAACGACAGAGATAAAGTCGTTAATTTAAATTATCTCGCTTATTATAACGTTAAACTAGAAATTATCTAATTTTATTTTATTATTTTTTTTTTGCATGAAAATTATTATCAATAATAAATTAGCATTGAATTCGTGTTTATGCTAGTTTTGTAATAATTATTGTTCTAGTTTCGCTAGATTAATAAAATAAAATCATATTAATGAGCCCAAAACATAATTAAATGTGGAAACATTAATTAGTTGTGTTGATTTTTTTCTCCCCCTTACGTAATAAATTTAAAATTATAATATTTTTTTCGAGGGTTCTGAGAATACGCAGTTAATGCATTTGACCTTTCTCTCGTCACCTCTAATGATTTTTTTTTTTATAACTCGAAAATGTTGTTTCTTTTAGAACATTTTGTGAAAGAATCTACAACAGCGGCCAAATAATTGTAAAGATAAAAATAAAGAAATTTTTTTTTTTTTGCATTTTTTGTTTTGGTTACGTAATATTCAACTGATAAAAGTCAGCCTACAGTTGAAAATTGTGCCAAAAGCATTTGTTGAAGAAAAAAAAAATACTGTAATAATAATAATAAATAAAAAGAATGCGCGTGTATACCAATGTCGTACATGTAGTAGGCAAATTTGTTGTCGAATTAAATCGCGTCGCTCGTACTTCGCGGTGTGTGTTTTTTCTTCGTCACTCTCTCTCTCTCTATCTTACCCTCGATATTTTTGTAAATGTATAATTCAGGTTAGTTGAAGTCGGTCGTTGGAGTAAAGTTGAACAAGTTGCTGCACCGCGCACACGTGTAATAATATTTGAGCGTGCGGTTCATTTGAATATTAAAACTCCGCTGCTCTCTCTCTCCGCTCGCTTTAAAGGTGTACGACATCATGTACATACATGTACGTGTGTTTGAACCAAATATTTTAGTAATGTCGCTTATGTTACAGCACATGTAGTGCAATGGTCGTGATCTCTCCCAACGCCACTCTCACTCTCCCTCGCATTCCTGCATCACCTCACTCTCTCTTTCACTACACTACTTTTTTTTTTTTGTTGTATATCTAATGAATAAAACGAATCTCTCTTTTCTTTTTTCATAAATGACAAAGTGAAATCGGTATCCCAGTTGGATCCTCCCCAACTGCATCTAAAAGCCTCTTTCCTCCATTTGACACAAATTCCATTCACTTTCAAATTTAAGTTTCTTCCTCACACTCTTTCTCTCAGATTTTTCTACTTCGTTTTACATTTTTTTTTTCTACTACTTGTACTTTCCCCTTTACTTTTTTTTTTCTTCTTCTTCTTCATCTTGTTTTCTCGTACTCTGTGTGTGTGTGTTATGAAACGATTTTCAATGCGGACTCAGTCAGACGTATTCACTTTGGGTTTCAAATCCATCCCCTACCTACCCTTTAACATTCTCTCTTTATAACCCACCTCTTTGCATTTGATAGCAAATCCTTCGTAATTTGCTCGCTTGCAAATTCCGATCATGTCTTCCAATAAAGTTAGGGCGGGACAAAAGATTTAAGATGAGCGAAGAGCACCTTCTTACCCCGGGTTCCAATGGACCACCGATAATTTATGCACTAAACCTAAGTGTATCGCGGAATCTTTTCACCTGAATAGAATCGTGAAGCCCTCTTATCCTCCCCTCTTTATCCACCTAACACCACCTACTTCGCTATTCTTCAAATGTAAATACGGAAGGGGGATGTTTTTTTTTTTGCTTTTTTTTTTTTAGTGCAACTGATTTCAAATTGGATGAAATATGAACAGGTCTCGTCGACGTCGTTTGATGGGTGAATTTATACGGAAGATGAAATGATGGGGAAAACGCTGAGAGTTATTTTAGTAGTTGAAAGAATCTGAGACACGATGTTTGGGAGGGTGGTTGGGGAGAGGAGACGAGAAAGAGAGAGAGTGAGCATAAACGTGTTTGATGCAAATTGAAATTAAGAACCTCGACGAATTCGTATCGCATCGGCGTTGCGTCAATTGTTTTCCCTGCAAATTTTTATTGTTGATCTTGCGGAAATTTACGGAATCTCGTTAATGTAAGGGAAAGATAAAGTCGCGGTTCAACTTCGATTTGACGCCGTTTTAAAAGAAAAACAAAATTGTTAACAAATTCAGTACTCGTTTAATAATTATGAAGAAATTCATTTGATTTATTTATGGCTACCGGTATTACAATTTATTTGTTTTTATTTAAATATTTTTTTTTTTACGAAAATATAATTTTGGACAAATTTATGTTATAATAATACGAGTATTTATTACTGGAGTAATAATTAATGCTTTAAATATTAAAACATCGTGATATCTCATGTATTATTTTTGTTTTATTTTATTTTTTGCTTTCTAAAACTTAGGTAGGCAACTTTTTCTTATAAGTACTGAAAATACCATGAATGAATTTTAATTATTCTTTTCCAAAAAATGTATCATTCAGTATAACTTCATAAGCGAGATTAGACGATACTTTCAGGTCAGCGTTTTTTTTTCGCTCGGCTATTGTTTTGCCTCGGCATTGTCTTTAGAATGTAAAATCGAGGTTCCACCGCGCAACATTTTCAATTCGCCAATGCGGATGCTCGCACATTCGTCCGGCGGGCAGAAAATTGATGAGAAAACAAGTTTTCATATCGATATTTTTACATATGTTTTTAGCATCGGTCTTAACCTGCGTCTCGCCTTTCCGCTCTCTCCCAATCCTACATACTGTATTATATTTCCACCCCCACCTTTACCTTTTGTTTTAGACCGGAGTTGAGCAGCCTGCGGGATGTTGTCGAATATTATGTCTCTTTTGCGTCGTCGAATGTAATCAACGTACTAGATATTAAAGCTTTTTGAATCGAACCATAGGGTTGTTGTGTAGTTGATTTTCCGCTCTAACTCTCTATTCCTCCGGGCTTTTCCTGACTCGGAATGCCATTCCCCCTCTTCTTTTTATACAACGACACGCGGGCGGATGACCAGGGAAATTGGTTCGCTAATCTCTAAGCATCGAGTTTTGGTGCTAAACACAATATTTGTTTAACTTATTAAATATAATGAGTGGAGTTGCTGACAACAAAAGCTGCTTGTTGATTAAAAATTTTTTTTTATTTTGGTCGATAAAAATTATTTTATTTGCTATTAGGCTTTTTCGGTTGTACATTGTATTAGATTTTTAAAGATGATGAGAACATACGAAACGATGTTTAGGAAAATCTTTATATATATTTTTTTCTTCCTTGCTTATTTCGGGGAAAACAAATAATATTAGGAAATGAACAAAAAAGAAAGCTCAGTTTACGGTTCAAATTAATAAATTTAATGGTTCGTGTTATTAGACGACGCCGCTCATTAAGATAGTTTACTCAGAAATCATGATAAGGTAATGAAGGTTTAAAAAAAAAAAAAAATGGAGCATAAATAATTCCGGCAGATGTTATGACAATCGAGTTTATTACTTTTGGCAATGATTTAAGCAATAAAATAAAACGTTTTTAAATAAATTTCAGCGGTTTTTATTACCGATTATGTCAAACATAATTTATACAGTATTTTATTTTTGTTTTAAAAATGCCTTCGTTATAATATATTGTTTTATTCTCGCATTTATAATAGCGTAGTAGTTGTCGAGATTTTGGTTTTTATTACGGCGTTTAATTTACGTAGTGAACGATTTGTGGCTTTGAAATACACTGTAATAAGAACTCTTTTTTTAAAAAATAGAAGAAAAAAAAAATGTTAAACCAAATGTTGGTTTAAATTCCAAGTAATGGACAGGTTTATCGGAAGCTTCATCATTAGTTTATTGTTTTTTTTGTTGTTGTTGTTGTTTTTTTTATATATTTTTTTTTTCGACAAACCTTATGCATTTTGGCTGGCAAGTGGCGAGCAAATGCAAGACGAAGTCAATTTTGCGGGCGTATCAAACGAGGTTTCAAATCTTCTCTCATTGTGCATGCAGGGATTACAATGGAGTATGTGCCTAGAGGATATCCTCATGACATGTCTTCAGACATGTTTGCGGGCAGCTAACATTTTCTTCTCTATTTTCGTCACTCGTCAATTGTAAAAGCAAATGAAAAAAACACGTGGCTTTTAGAGGTGACCTACTTTTAAGGACCTTTTTCCTGCAACCTGCTTTCCTATTGGCTAATCCAACTAGAAGCAAAGAAGAATTGCGGAAAGAATTCAACCGGTTGAATTTCTTTGCTTCCTCAATTTTTTGTCGGCAATGTAGTTTTGCGGAGGATATGACGACATATTTTAGACGAAGAAGTGTGCGTTTTGAGCCGCAAGACGCATGTCTGCATCAGCCTTTAAAGTCGCGAGCGCGCGCGCTATGTTGCGAATCCCGCTGAGTTTCCTTCCATGTTCTTCGACTCTATTTAACATAATATTGCATTGGAAGCTGTTCCTGTTCTGTCTCTCTCACTGGCAACGATGACGCTTCAACGGGTCCGCCGCGCTGTCTCTTTTGTTAAACCTGAAACTTTATATAGCGATTCCTGTTTTGATCAGGAAACGTTGCCCAGGCATTTTTTTTTTCTCTATCTCTCTTTCTATCTTATTTTTTTTTTTTATCGTTACATTGAAATGTTGAGAGATTACAGCTCAGAGTTCCGAGGACATAACATACCCGTAGTTTAAATATACGCGTCGTAATCAATTTGAATTGTAAAAAAAAAAAAAGAAGAAAATGTTATGTTTGGGGAAAAGAGATGAGTTTTGGGTCGGGGGAAACGTCGTGTTATTAAACATTTTAAAATGTTGACTGAAAAAGTTTACGAGAAAGTGAGCAAGTACCGAATATATTGACTCCGGCTTATTTAAGGAGGAGATAATATTAAAGCAACGGTGGCTCTTCTCCGCAAAACGAGTTTTTTTTTTTTTAAATGTGTTTCGAGCTTATAATAAAAAAAAAAAAAAGGAAGAGTAAGGTTCTCGTTCACTACGCTTGTATCCGTTTTGATATATCCGAGGAGAAAAAAAGTGACATTTGAATGTTTTTGAAGCAATAAGAGTAAGCGGCGAATAAACGAATAAAGCTTGGCGACGAAGATTTTTAAAGGTTGGAAGAAGTGGTCGTTAAGGTGTTGACGATTCGCATTTAGAAGGCGTTTATCGGGAAAAAGTAACTTTTTTTTTTTTTATCATCACACGTTTCGAGTCGAACGTGTAGTATAGTAAGTAGGCCGTGCCAGTGTGGCGATGATGTTGCGTTTGAAACCCTTCGAGAAATGAACACCGGGTTCACACTATTTTTGATGATTTAATGGCGAAACCTCCGCGAAACGGAAGGAAGACGGAAAACGTTTTTTATATGCTAATTCCGTTCTGTAACGCGGAAACACTGTACGCGACGACGGATGAGAGACAAATTTCTTTAAAAATATGTCAAAGCGAGTTTTTTTTTTAAGTTTCCGACTTCAATTTAATGAATAAAAATGATGACTATGATTTTTTTTTTATTATTATTATTAATAATAATATTGGGTTACTGTTACAGTTGTTACAAAAGTATCAGTAACGCTTTACTAAATTTCTATTTAACTGCTATTTATTTATTCATTCCTGCCAGCTTAAGTATTTTTTAATTTTGCTGATTGATTGACTTAGCAGAAGAAAAACAAGAAAAAAATGCATTTGATTGACGTCGAACTACATATCTTTCTTCACATCGGTTAAGGGGTTAAATTGCGATCAGGTGATGTAAATGTTAGACCTTTTTATAATAAGCTTCCAGTGTTGACGTGATATTTTTATAAAAGAAAAACGAAAGACGCAGTTTTTGTGACGCAACCGGAAGACAATTTCGATGATTTTATTGCGGTGTTATATCCTAGGCTCGAAAAACCCAACGTATTTTTTTTGTCAAAAAAAGTAGTTTATTTGGATAATTTTAGCAGAGAAAAAAATTTTATTTCAAGTTCCATCTTTTAGAGGGGAGGGATTTTTTTTTTCTTGTTTTCATATCTGATTTGATACGTAAATTGCGTTTCTATCTTTTCTCCATCGTCGTTTTTTGTGCAGTTGACCTTCGTCCAGTGGAAACTGAGCGTAATACCACCTCCAAATCCCTTTTCTTCGCTACCCTCCAATTCAACTCTATGCTCTGATACGTGGGTAGCTTTTATTTTCTCGTACACATAAAGAAAATCTTTTATTTTTTTTTATTTTTATAAAACATGGAGAGGATTTTTTTTTTCGTTTCTCATCTTTTCTTGATGTTTTGTTAGTAAGTCGTCATAGGCCGTGTATAACAGGTTAAAGATGGAGGTTATTACTGACACGACCGTTGAGTTGGGAAGATAGGATCTGTGGATTGGCACTTCCTTTTAGCTGCAATTCCTTCTCGGCTAAAGCTGAATCGCCGGGTTGGCTGTTGGAAAGTTTGATTGTGAGAAAGTGAGTGAAGATGATGGAGATAAAGCATGGTCTGGTTTACAAAAATGATAAGTTGTTTTTTGCCGAACCAAACATTTTTATTTAAATTTAAGCCAATACAGGAGTTGTAGGTCAAACGCGCAACAAGGTTAACGCTATCTACATATTGCTCATTTGCGTCGATAAATATTTAACCTAAACAAAATAAAGATGATAATGATAATTGGCTGGAAAGATTTTTTTTTTAAAAGAGATAAAAATTTTTAAAAAAATAAATTGGAAATTAAAATACGAGACTATTAATTATTGATAATATTGGAACGGAGCGAGTGACATTTTGATTTTAATTCCATAGTATTTTCAGTTGCAGTACCAACATGCTTTCGATAATTTTTTTTTAAAAAAATTAAATCGGAAGTTCATTAATTTAAAAGCTTTATGCAAGGTTAGTAGTTTCAGGGTACTATCAGTAGGAAGTATAAAAATTGAAAAGATTGCGAACCGCTGAATAAATAAATGCAGAAAATTTCAAAAGTTAGCATTAAGCAAATATTTGTAATATTGTCGAGACATTATTAATTTTTACGAGCTTATAAAATTTATTTGATATTTTAATCGTTTCATCGCTGCTACTGTATTTTCAAATCGAAGGCCATTAATGTAAATGATTAATTAATCATCCGGAAAACGTTTGACTTTTAATTGCAAATTACAGACGACGAAAAAAAAAACCCTCAATTCCCATTAAAATGATTGAAAATAAGAATTTTTTACTTAATTATTTTATTTTATTACAAATATTTTAAACCGCAGCTTGTAAATACGTTTTTTATTGGAGATGGTCGGATAATGTAGTTATGTTTTTAAATTCGACGTAGTTTATCGTATTTAATATCTGATAAGAGTTAGCGGTAAACACGTCACGTACACCAGTTCTTGTATCGGAAGGGAAAAAAAATTATTTGTAGACGGGAAGTAGTCAACGGTTTGCGTCACATTCTATAAAATCAATCGTTAGTCGAATAAACACAGACTCGTGTGTGCTCAAAATATGACGTTGGTTGGCTTTTCCTAAGTCATCTGGCAACGGAGCGGGGTGAAGAGTGTCTAGGGAGGGAAAGCGCACGTGTGGCACTTGCTTTTTTAAATACGCCTTCGTGTTGATGGAAACACGTCAGGAACAAGCGTAATCAAATTCAAAGTTTATTTACAAAATGAAATGGAAATAAAAAGCTAGTTTTTTGGAATTTGGCTCTGTAACCGCAATTTATAATTGCCTCAAAAATACGATACACAGCACCAATATAATGTGCAATTATTATTACTGTATAAGAGCTTCGCTGTATAAACAACTTCGTTGTACCGGTACTGAGAAACTCGTTGTTTTGAGTTTTTTAAATTCGTGTCGTGTTTAAGCCATTATAAATTTTGCTTTTAACTTTCACTTTAAAAAGCAAAATTTATAATGGTTTAAACACGACACTGCTTAGTCTAAATTAAAATTTTTTAATGATAAATTTTAATTAAGAGAGAAAATTCGAGTGAAATTCTCGTTAATAATACTGTAATTTGATCTCGATGAATTTTTGACGTTAGCAAAAAAAGGTGACGTCACTGATTTTGCCGTCAACATAATGAATGATTTATTTGATAAATGGCTTTAATTGCGTATTCTATTTATTTATTTATTTTTTTTTTGCCTTCGCTAATACTAGCGATGTACTTGTAGATTATGGTGGCAAGGCGAAATCGAACAAAGCATGTGAATTTGGCAAGTAAAATTTACACGTGAGTAGCATTTTGCCAGCGTAGTTAGCATTCATTGTTTCTGATTGGAAACAAGGTTGTCATTATGTTTCCTTAACCGCCCTATACATAACATTCGGCGCTCTCTTGGAGAAAAAGTGTGTGAACGGCACTTCTTTTGATTCAATCATGTGGAACGCGTGCGCGTACCGGTATGGAAAGTGACTACCGGGTACCTAAACCCAAATTATGGAGCTCATTAAAAAAAAAAACCTTTGCCAAATACGAGTTTTGTTCGACCCGTTTTTTTATATTTTTTTTGTTTTAATTACTAGTTTAAAATGTGCCGGTTTGTGTTTTAATGTTTCCCAAATTGTATGTTTCTGGTTTGATAAAGTGGGTGTGGTCATACATTTGGATATTTTTAACCACTTTTTTTTAGTAAAAAAAAAAAAAAAGGAAGTTGTCCTCCGAAAATAAATATATTTTATGTTATTGTTTTAATTCATTTATCTTTGTTTTAAACTGACCGCCCGACTTTTATCCCTCCCTTCTGATTTATATCTTAGTTAATTGAGCAATTAATAGCGACTTATCGCCGAATCTAATGAGGTCATGACGATTGAAATTCAGCAAAAATTGAAATTGGATTTTGCTTTGAAAAAAAAAATTATTATTTGTAAAATCTTTTTTTTTTTTAAAAAAATACTTTATTTAAGCAATTAAATTTTTTTTAAACATTTGTAAATGTAGCTATTAAAAATTTTATTGAATGTTGCAAATGTTTGTGCAAAATTGAGAAATATTCAACTCTTACGAATTAAGACGTAGCACATGAAATTGATTAAAACAAAGTAAGCTAATGTGTCAGTAAACAAGGTTAGATTAGGTTTTGTTTGGCTAGGCATTTAATGAACTTTACATGGTATCTTTACGAATAATTGCCATACTGTATTATGATTTACCTCCGGACTGAATCTTGATTAAAAGTTTCCAAATAATTCGAAATAATCGATATTCAATTTCCAGAAAAATTGTTTACAGTATGGAACATGATCAAAATTTAAGCTTGGTTTTCGGTATCCACAACATGGACAGCTTTAGTTACACCGAGATCGAAAATAAAACAAGATTTAAATAAAACTATTTTTTCTGGTGACGTTCATGTAAATTATAAGCATTGGTTTAGTTTTACCGCACAGGTAGAAATGTGTTGAATCAAATTAAGTTTTTAAATTTAGTACATGCAAAGCCCGTAAACAGCTGATTTTTATACTCGTAGTTTTTAACGGTTTGGTTTTTGCTGTCCTAACTCGGGTTTACAGAGACAGTAGGGAATACAGAGAGCCTCGAGAAGTCAGAATGTCATTCCTGTAATTTTAATCCATGATCTATTTTAACTCGATGAATATTTGTAGTTAAGTTTTTTTTTTTTGACGAGGTGCAATATGTTGAGTCATTATTTTATCAATTTTGTTAGAGCTGGTTCTGCGTACAACTCAATTAAATTTTTCAATTTAGGTTTTTAATTAACATCAAGGAATTGTGAAGGCTAGATGTCGTCCATTTTCGGACACCGTGTAGAAAATAAAACCCGATTTTTTTTTTTTTTTGGCACAATGATTTTATTTTTCTCTTGGTCAAATCCTGTTATTTTATAAAATCGAATTTTCATGGGTTTGATTGGTGATTACACTGACCTTCTGTTAAAGGACAATTTCTCCATTGTCCACACTGCTAACACCGCTAACTACCGGCGAAAATCGCTGCCTCGATAACCTTCAGCTATATAACTTAAGGCCATCCGGTTTTTTTTTTTTTTCGCTCTCTCACTAACTCTCCTAATTTAAGCAAGCTGCGTTTTCATTTATCAGTCAGCAAAACATTTTTCCATCGCAATTTTTTATTTTTTTTTTAAATTTTTTTTTTTTTTGCATCAACTAACTCCCTTCCGAATTGTTGTTATTTGCGAAATGTGCGAACTCTCCTTGAACTCTCTCGATGGGCTTTTATAATATTTATTTCAATCATTATAACCTTGGTAAATCTACAACTGTTTGTTGCGGTGTTGGCTCTTTGCAACTACAGTAATTATGATCTGGCGAAATTTTTATTATCTTTTTTTTTTTTTTAAGAACGTTTATTGAGGTGATCTTGCACGAGGGGGAAATTGCGTACCTAGGTACCCTTTAATACGCTTCCTATGCCCACTTTAGGGAGTTGGATAATTGAGAGTTTTCAAATTACTTCATCGAACGCAACAACACTCTTATTCACAAATGAAAGAACGTTAATTTATTTTTATTAACTTTCCTTCTGCCATTTCCGTTTAAGAGTTATCATAACACACTTTCATTATGCGTGCACGAAATTAAATGTTTGGGGTGTGCGATATTTCGTTGTCACCGGATTTCTAAATCCAAGTTTGAATGGCGTTTTAGTTGATTTGAAATTTTAATTGCAACAAAAATGATTTTCCCAAATGCAAGATTTGGTTTTAAAAAAAATGGTGTGCTTACAAGTATTTTTCAAAATTAGTTTTTGGTAGCCACAACATCGATTTCGGCACGTGGTATGATTAGCTAAGATCAGCGTAAAAATAAATGTTCCGAGGGCAACGAAATAGAAACGCACATTGAATGTGTGTGTGTGGAGCTGGCTTTTAGAGAAAGTTTATGGAGACTTCCTATATTTTTGGTAATTGAAAAAAATTGACCGTCTTCCCGGAAATTTGAACGGAGAGCGAAAGATTAGGTCGTGGTCTAATTCGGCTGAGGCAAAGTACAATACAAAGATTCGTAGGAAGCGAACGAATATTATGAGATGGTAAAGCCTAGCTGCAGCAGCAGTGAGTGCGGAAAAGAGAAAGGGCGCGTCGGGGTGAAGGGGGAAAAGATGAGGGAGGGAGAGAGGGAGGGAACGAAGCGGGAATAATAAATAAGTAAATAACCGTTTTTAATTTTATTTCTCTTTTGCTATTTGTTTCACTTTACGAGGCACTAGTGGCGAATCTTTTACATTTATTTGCATGTAATACTCGTCCAAATAAGTTATTTGGAAGGCTTTTTGCGCTCATTTTTAACGTTTGCGCCACGCGTACCGCTTTTCCGAAACCACTATCAGCGCTCCCCAAAAATACCGCTACATAATCGTTAATTCCTAGAAATTGAAAAATTGATGCGGAGAAAAAGGGGGAGTAGAAGAAAATACTGTAAATATCTTCGAGCTTAAAAGGAAAAACACATTAACTACACACTTATTCCGGAAAAAATTAAGCTGTTAAATTAATGTTCCATTTTTATAGAATTTAAGTAAGTGTTTGAATGATCAAATATTTCGTGTCCAACAAAGGATATATACTTTATAACAGTTTTATTTAACTCTCGTTTTACACCAATCTTAATGTTTACTACTGTATTAATGTACTGTACATGTTGTGGCTATCTAAAAAAAAATTAAATGAAAACGCTTTAAATTGCGGAAATCATTTTTGAAAAATTATTTTAACTTATTTTTTAATATATTTTGGAAATACAGTACAGTGATTTTAAATTTATTATTTAATTTTATTTAAAACAATTGATTATTTATTTTTTTTTTTTGGCCAGAGTTTGCTGATTTAAAATTGAGCTTGCTGGCTTTTATTCGAATATTTTGTAGGTTAATGAGTTTTACTTTTTATAAAGACGTTTTGTGTGCGTTGTGGAAGCGGAGAGAAAATGATAATCAGATGATTGCGAACATTTCCCGCGCTTTTTGCTGTTTTCCTTTTTCCTCGAATCGAAGGTTAAGGTAGGTGGCACATCCCTCCCTTCCGCCCTCGCACATGTGGATGAGGAAGGCTGACTTCCGGATGACATATCCGAAACGAAACGTCATTATGCATTAAACTTTTAATTAGATCTTTTAATTATATTAGTTGAAGAGGCAGCAGGCAGTTCGGGTGTTTAGGCGGAAAATTGACGTCGATGGTGCCTGCACGCGCCTGCGCTTAAACGAACGCGAAGAATAAACATTTTTGTACCGAATAATAATTATATTTTCCTATTTTGATAATCAGATAGAAAAATGTTTTCGGGAGGATTAAAATTGATGGCTTTTCAAATGATCTTTTTAATCATCCCATCGAGAGAGAGAGAGAGACTTTGTTGGCGTCGCGGAAATATTTTGCTTATTGTTTATGTTTTTAATACCTTTACGCATGCGCCGTACGACCCCTAGTGGCCGTTTTGGGACACGTCTTTGAACAAATTACGTTTGGTAAATGTGATAAAAATTTTTATTATTAGAAATGTACGAGCGAGTATTAAGCAACTGGGGATTTGAATAAAAGCGCCGAAACTCTTCAACTTTGAACGCGTAGTGGGAATTAGAGAGGTGGGGGGGTCATCATTGGTCGAGTGGGTGGGTTACGCTTATTTAAGGAGATTACTCGTCGTTTATTGAATTCGGTAATAATAATTATTTTGGCCTATTTGTAGGACCATTAACTTATCTTTTTAGTATACAGTATCGTAAGTTTTAACGATAGCGAAATAAAATTTATGAAAAGCCATTTAAAAGTTATTATTATTAGTTGCGAGAGCATCTTGAACGTATTTTAGTACCTTGCGTTAATTACAACCGGATTTTATATTTAATTAATTTTTTGGCTATAATAATTGCTTCTTTGCTAATTAATGGATGAACGTTGTAAAGCCTCGGTTAAGTTTGATTTGGCTAGAATTGGTATGGTTAGGAATTTTAATGAAGTTTGACGTGAAATTCTATACAATATTATGGTTATTTGGATTACGTGAGGAAATAACGTTATGATTAAAGTAAATAAATATTTACGCACAACAAACTCAAAATAAAACACACTTGTTATTTTATTAAGTTAACTCGATTTATTTATTTGTTTTCTTTTTAAGATATCTCCTAAGAGATTTAGCGAGAAAAATATATATAAAAAAAAAAAAGAAATGAAACGAAACGAAAACAACAAACAATGTAAACATTAAATACTGTACATTATAACAATTTTTCGAAACTAGCGGTCAAAACAAAGTTAAATCCAAAAAAAAAATCGTAGAAAAAGAGAAAAACTTGACAAACTAAATAACATTATTCAAAAAATATTTAAAAAATTATTTTATAAACTAGAGAAACATATACAGTGGAGTACTTTTTAATTATTATTTTTTGATGTCATTTTATGTACAGCATTATACAGTAATTATTAATTGGCAAGAAAGAAAAAAAACCCGGCAGAATTGTGGTAATTTCATTGCACTTAATTTTATCTGCCATATAAATCATCTTTTTAGGTATTTAATTAGCATTTTTTTTTTCCGGATTTTTTTTTTCTTTTTCCCACTTGATATTTTTCATGACTGGCAATAAACCGGCACGAAAGCCAAACTTTTGCTACTGTATTACAATTTAAAATCATAATAAAAAGATGACTTTACGAAAATGTGTGCTAGAACCAAAACGCATTAGCAAAAGGGAAAATACGACTTTTTTTTTTGTTCCAATAATAAAACTATACAACAGTATATACGGACACCATAACATTTAAGATTTCTCACATTTGCTCGGGTTATTAAGTGGTTAATTTCGATAATGCCTACACGTACACATTTCTATTGTTCGGCGATTATTTTATTATCCCCGAAAGAAACAGGCGCCAACACCAAGTCAAGTAACGAATTAGCTTAATTTTTAATTTAGCCGACTAAATTAATGAGAGATTAAAGTTGGTTTTGTTGAAATGCGATTTTTTTTTATTGTACCGTACATGATTTTAATAATACTAGTTAGATAATGAAGTATAAGGGAGAGTTGGGTGAGAGAGAGAGAGAGTGTAGGAAAGGGTGTGAAGCGAATTGCACGTTTCCCGGAAATCACCTGGCGATTAGTTCTAGTGTACAGGTGTCATTTGTACCGCAGCAATAATAATAACAACAACGCAAAATGGAGGAAAATTAAAAATACTAGTATTATTAATGCAATGCAATAATAAAAGAAATAAATGCACAAATCTAAGCGTTCTATAAATTCTAGGTTCGAGTCAAGCAGAACAAATGTCACCCCTATGTATGCGCGAAAAGAATGGAACAGGAGGTTCGCCATCGCAGTGTGTGCTGGCTGGTGGTGGTGGCTGCGGTTGCACCACCACTGCTTTATTCATTATACATGCACCTGTCGCTTGCCTGGCGTTAATAACAATAATTTACATAAATTTCAGTCTTCGCATTTTGACTAAAAAAAAGAAGTAGGCCGGGGTTCTATAAAGGAAGTAGAAGATAAAATAAAAGCGAAGTTTGAGGAGGTGGTAGTGGGAGGTATAATAACTTTTTTTTTTCTTTTTCACTCTTTCTCTCTCTCTCTCTCTCACTTCTATCGCCTTAATTTACAAGGAAATCGTTTTTGGAAATGAAACACCTGGATTAAATTCGATGTTTCCTTGCAGCCACTTGTACGCTCGTTTTCTAAGTCGGATTAAGTTAATCAAACAAATTTTCCTTAAATTCATTCCGAGGATCGTTCGCTCACTCGCCTCGCCTCCTTAATGCACGCTTTTCTATTATGTATGAGTGGATGCGCGCGTATATACATTTTTGAGAAAAAGAAAATGAGTTTTTCCCCGAGTTCTGCGAACACTGGGAGATGATGATGATGACTAAGCTTCGGAACTGCTGCACCAGGCAAAAGATATTGTAACGCACGTAGAGCGGAGTTAAAATTTAAAGTGTGAGGATCCAGTTGGGAGGGCATTGAGTGTTGTGCCACTGTGGGTTATAGAGGGTGGATGTAGTAGTAGGAGTAGGCAAGGGTGCTGCATGCATGCGCATGGGATAACCTCTATGTTTGTTGTATGGCAACAAAAATTGAGAGAGAGAGAGTGTACGAAAATTAATGTTTCCGGATGAACAAGGGGTGGCAATTGAATGTGCAAATTGCTCGTGATAAATTGCTGATATTATTTGACACGGCTGACACTCCGGCAAGGCTCTCTCTCTCTTGTCTTAGCTGCCAATCCTCATCCACTCTCCCAACCCATAAACACCCCTTTCTCCATTTTTCATCACGCACGCTAACGATTGATTTCGGCTACCCATTACTCAATTTTTAAGCGTTTTTAACATTTGGTTTGCGTTGGATGAATGCGGGAGAGGGGGGGGGGGGGGGGGGAATTAATTTTAAATTTGGGGTCCAATTATTTTTCTAAGCTTATACAACTATTACACACTGCGTTATATCTCTTTTTTATTTCTCTTTCCCGAATTTATTCCGAGAGATTTATGAAGTCGCGCGCGCGTTCTTATTTCACGTTGGATTAAACTGCGCCATTCTTTTCGATTCTCCTTCTTTCTGCGTTCGGATGGCGAGAGATAGTGAAGAGATGGAAGAGAGAATGAGGAGGGAGTTTGCGATGAGTAACAGGTGGAGACGGAAAGTCTCCGGGATAATTTGAATTTAAGAGCTCGTGAAGAGGTCAGGATTTTTTAAGGAAGCTATTACAGTAGATTCTCTCAACTTCACGATTTTGGAAATAAAATTTTTTTTCTGAGGGGTTTTATTGTCGTGATGTTATGTCCACTTTTTATAGAGAAAAAAAAAAAATGATATAGGCATGCTCTAACGTAAACCGATGGATTTTTTTTTATTACTGTATTTATTTACCGGTATTTATTTATGTACTAAGAAGGAAGCAAACTAATATAATTAGATAATTAAAAATGGCGGTATTATTATTATTATTATTATTGTCAGCTGTTATCTGTAAGCTTAGTATTGTTTGTTTTTAGAAACAATGATGTCGGATATTGTTTAAGGTTGGTTTAAAAAAAAAAGAATAGGATCTTTTTTATTTTGTTATTTACTCGACGAATGTTTCGTCAACACAAATCAAAATCATTTTTTTAATTATTATTATTATTTTTAGTTTGTTTATTGCGAATTTTTTACACATAATATTATGTAGTATTGTTAATGTTATTTAAATCTGTTATAGACAGTACATGTACTGTATTTTTATTGTCCCCCCTCCTTTTTTTATTTAACGTTTAGGCGAATTTCGCAATTTTTTTTCCAACGTTTTAACGCAGGTAAATCGGAAAACGTTAACAAGTTATGTGTGAAAGTCGTGCGTTATTGTTGAAAAGTGTTTTGATGACTTCCGTTCATAATTTCGGATGCCGAGTGTGACGCTGGAGAATGAGAGAGAAGGAGAAGAGAGAGTGGGAGAGAGAGAGAGCTGTAAATGCGATAAAGTGAAATGATGTGCTTTTCAATGCTAATGCGAGAGAGGGGTAATAAAAACGTGTGGGCGAATAACACTTCTTCATAATGATAATAATATTACTGTATAACGGATTTTTCTTAAACGCTCGATCGTAAATTATCATAAAAACTGGTTAAATAATAATTATTATAATAGGTAATTATTAATCTCGGTAATTAAAGGGTATTAAATTATATTTCTGGTAGTTAAGTCACGTTTAGATTTTTTTATTTTATTTTTTTGCGTTGCTAATGTGTTACAAAATATGGTAATTAACATTTTCAGCGCTTCAAAATAATTTAATTCCAAAAAAATAAATTATAAATATTTTATCTTATCAAAACGTATTTTTCTAATTCAAATTGGCGTATGTGAAATATTGGTAGCGGCGTAGTTCGCTAATTGCCGGTCAGATTTGCGCGCGTGGAAAAATTTATGACACAATTTAAATGCAAATTAGCACGAATTTTTTTTTATTTTTTTGCTGTTGTTGCGATTGAGTAATTTTTACGGAAAATAACCAAAATACGGCGTATTGTGAAATTATTTTTTTTTTCCACTCGTTTTTGTTTGTTCTCAACGCAGTTTCACTCGTAACACTTTAATTTTATTATTTCCTGAATGTTGTGAGAGCTTAATCAATCGAGCAATTAATTGCAGCTTCAAGTCACGAATTTCGAACGAATGAAGTGAAAAAGATGGGGGGTCGTCTTACTGATTGCGATTCCCTCGTTAAAAGCATTATTTTTGTTTAGAATATTTTTATATATTATTTATATTCCAAGGTTGAAAGCCACTTAAGCGTTTTGCTTGTTTCAAGGCCTTTCAAATGCGATTAATATCCAAATAAATATCTATTTTTTTTTTTTTTGAGGCCTACATGAATATTATTTCGTACCACCCAAAAAGTGTTGAGGAACGAAGCCAACCATTGGCCGGTACCACGCATTGTCAACCAAATGACGTGCTTTATCGCCATCAATTACGGTAGAGCGAGCTTTCACAATTTTACACTGTTAATGGATGGCAATTAGACTCCATTATTCCCACTTCCCTGGATTATAACGATCAAAAAAAAAAAAAAAAAATTAATGCGATTTAAAAAAAAAATTGATTTCGATAAATTTACCTTTCACTTTGAGCATAAATTATTACTTTATTTGTTGCTTTAGTCAAAATGTCAGGGCGTTTTATTCATTTTTATGGTTTCAATAATTTAAAAATTTCGGTAGTTTGGGAGTGGTCGAATTGGCAAGTTTGAACGTTACGTCATTTATTTATTTATTTATTTATTATTTTTTTTTTTTTACGCAAACACGAAACTGAGTGAATTTTTAAAAGTAAGGCGTATTTACACGAAGGTTTTTTACTCGGCTAATGTTACTCGCTCGTTTCGTTAAACGTTTTATACGACGTGCTAATGAATTATTCACGTGAGAAATTCGTTTATAAAAAGACCGAGCTATTCGGTCGAAAAGTAAAGCGTATACGGTCAATCGGTCACTAGGTGGTGGCAGTGGCCACTACAACACACGAGTGGACATTTTCATGATTACCTAACACACTTGACTTAATTATTTTAATAGGGATGAGAATTTTTTTTTTTTTTTTTTGCAAAATTCGAATTGCGGTTATTAAAGTAAAATTTAATTAAGGAAGAGTAACTTAATCAGGTTTTTCCAAATTTTTTTTTTATGGTTTCTCTTTTTCAAATCATACTCATTTGGCCAATTTTATTTTAGTAGGCGACGAGATGGAAAATATTATTACGCTCGTATGACGTTCAAATTTTTGCCCGTCAAACATTGTTTTTGTCAATTGGCGATGCATAAATAATGCTCGCCTTTAGCAATAAACTTTTGCATTTATAATTACGCATATTATGATGATGTATTCATTAACGTTTATATGCAGAGCGGAGAAGTAGAACCGGCGTACATAATATTAAACGAAGAGCATTTCCGCTCATGTACGTATTTAGTTCGCGTTTCCCGTAGGCATATTATCCGTTTCCATCCGTAGTTTTACACGGGTATTTTCAGGAGGGATTTTTAGATTTCGGGCTGGCTTTAATTTTCGCTTTTCCTCCCCTCCGGCTACTACAGCAGGTAGTCGAGAGGGGGAGGGGGGGGGGTGGAAGAGGCTATACACACCACTTCCCAGTTTGTTTTTAGATCCAAAAACCTTTAAACCGATTTAATTACTCCCGTCGGCGCCATATTACATTGTTGATGTTGCTGCAGTCGACGGTGTACGATTCCGGGATTTCATAATGAGTTATTAGATGAGAGGCAGTAGGTAGACCAAATACGAAGGGACTCGGCGTTGTCATGGCCGACCGATCAGTGTTTAATTTATTAATATTTCCCACTCCCCCACCTCATTCATACTTCCCACGTTCGCAAAGGTGTTCGAAATCGTGAAATATAGATACGCCTTAATTTCGCTTTCCAAACAAAAGTTGAACGATACTGTTTATTTTTTTAATTGGACACTAGAGGGGAGTTGTTATTTATTGTTTACGAGTTGCGCGCGTTTCTTCAGGAAATTACTCATTTACAAATATTTACCGGTTCGATTTTTTTATTTTTTTTGACGGTTGTTTAAGTACTATATTATTATTTGTGGATAAAAAAAATATTAGGGTTTTTATTTGTCATCGGAAGTTGGGTTTTTTTTTTTTAAAAAAAAAATGGATTTCTATGGGATTAAAGCTTGGGTATACCTCTACGTTCTTTATTGATGAAGATGGCGACCAAGTGTAACATTTTGAAGTAGCCGTTATTTGATTAATGATGGCGTTTGGCCGCGAGCTCATCTCACCAACACACGAAAACCTAACAAACAACGCGAAAGACTACCTTATCTAAGTTTGATTATGCGTTTTTACCCAGTTAAAATCGTTGTTTTCATTCGTTTCTTTCTCTCGCTCTCTCTTTTTACATTGTATCGTGCTTAGATGTTATATCAAATATTTAAAAGTCCATCAGTCAAATTTCTATAACTGACTTGTTTTTTTTGTTTTTTTGCTGAAGGGGGTATGTAGTAGATACAGGGCGGTCAAACCTTCAGAACGTAGTATTACCTACTCCTATCTAGTCTATTGTTTCGAAAATGGACCGTCGCACGCATGCGCGGATGTTGTTTCAACTTCACTTAGGTAACGCTCGATGAATATTTAATGCAACAACTGTTTCACTACACCACGTTTCGCACACTATATTTCTATTGTTTGACCATTCGCAACCGGCCGGCATCTCTTTTTATTTGGCGTATTATTTATTTATTTTTTTGGAGGGGGGGGGGGGAATATTCGGAGATTCGCAAATTGGGGGAGAAAAGCTATTAAATTGATAAGCGTGTACGCGGATCTAAAACGATATCGTATAATTTAGTACTCGAACTGAAGCGAAAATAACAGCTTTACATGATGGCGTGATTTTTTTTTTCTTCGTTTGCCTTTCTATTTCTCTCCACTCCCTCGTCATCCTCACCCATCCAATCGTCAACCCATACA
Organism: Polydesmus complanatus; assembly: GCA_034692225.1. Taxonomy (NCBI): domain Eukaryota; kingdom Metazoa; phylum Arthropoda; class Diplopoda; order Polydesmida; family Polydesmidae; genus Polydesmus; species Polydesmus complanatus. The sequence continues at coordinate 22,392 of JAQGAZ010001445.1, forward strand.
CCCCTTTCGTCTTTGGTACGTTTTTTATATAAATATAATGCTGACAGTCCCACACTCGTTTATCCGCCAATAAAAACACCATGAAAAAAAGCGTAAACACACGTTACTTAGGCATAGTTGTAATTTTTGGTTGCTTCCTGAATTTCAATTTTTTATTATGTTTGTTTTTTTTCTCGCTGTTTTTGTTTCTTCATCCTTATTGTATGTCATGCGGTAAATTGTGGGTAAGAGAAAGAATGTGATGAGGATAGTACGTTTGGGGGTTGGGAGACTAAAAACTAAGATTTGTACACTGTATTTGACAAGTGAGAGAAAAATAATCACCAGTCTCGCAAGCTTTATTAGATTTGTCTTCGTCGGAGTTTTTTTTTTCTTTTCTTCTTCTTCTAGGGTACGTAGTACGGATAGTGTGCGCGTGCATTTTTGTTTTTCACGAGTCGTCTTCGTTTCCCCATCTTTTTGCATTTGTAGCTGTGCGGCGGATAATGAAATGAGTGAAGGCTGGTTTAGGTTTACTGCTCTCGCGCATTTTCTAACAAATCAATTTGACACAGTTGTGTATACAAAAATATATCACGTTCAAAATGGAGCGTTAACATATTTGTTTATGTGTACATGTACATGTATAACGCGACTTTGTAGGTAGGATGGTATTTTTTTTTTTTTTTTTTTGATTTTTTCGTTCACGTTCTATTTGTTATTAAGGGGGGGTTGCGGCACGGAAGAAGCGCGATGCGGCATTCGTTCGATCCACGCGCGGCGAGAGTGACGGTGATTGATGGAAATGACCTGCTGACACCGAGGCCCACAAATTCATTCGATTGCTCGCACCATGCCTCTCGCTTTCCCTATCACTTCCTATGTTTACATTAAAATTTGTAGCGAGGAAAATGGCTCATCATTTTTTTTTTATTTTGTTTTGTTTTGGACTTTTTAACTACATGTAGCCTAGTATATTTTAATAAACTAAACATCCAAGTTTTGAAACGTCGAAACTTTTTGTTTTTAACTCTTAATAAATTTTATTAAAACTCCTTTTTGGCAGGTTAAAGTTTTTGGCAGGGCGTATGCTTTTTGATCCTCATTAATAAGTTAGAAGACATTTTTGGGGTTGTATTTTATACACCGCTAAATTGACGGTTGCATAAAACCTTTCTTTTTTTTTAAAGTAATTAAACGCGCGATCCCTTTTATTTGTCGAAGCTTCGAATTTTGTTTGCGGAGAATTATTATCTGTAAAGTATTCGCATAACGTATGAGCTCATATTTTATTCAATAGCGAGATGTATTATATTGATTCAGGTAAAAAAAAAAGCGAGAGGAATTTTTAATAAGCAATTATATTCAAACCGTGATTTATAATCTTAATTATATAAACTGGAATCTAATACCCTTTTTACCACATTACGCTGCTAGAGAAAATCTACAAATTGGGAAAATCTTCGTTTACACCGTTGCTAATGAAACGCGTGAAGTAAGAGTTAGGGAGGAAAAAAAAAACAAATTAACGTCAATTAAAATTAATTATTGTTTATTTCTTTTTATGTTTTCATTTAAAGTGAATGTTAGTGGAACCACTATACATATAAAAGCTGAATCTCAAAAAACTATTTCAGAATACTATTCGTGAACAAACGTTTCTTTGCTGTTAACATAATAATATACCGGTGATTGAAAATGTTGAAAAATAATTGCCAAAAATAATTATAAATTTAATTTTTTTAAATGTATTTAATCCAATTTTTCTATTTATAATAATTATATGTTTTTAAAAGATATTAATACTGTACATGTATTTTTTTTTCCTTTAGGTGAGTTTTCCATTTCTTATTACCGTAACGTAATATCGCCTTGTTGCTATTCGGCATCAACTTTGGTGAGTGGGAATTCTTATTTTTTGTCGTACGAGTAGGTTCATTATTGTTTTAACGTTAGCTAGTTTAAAATAAATAGAATGTATGTGCATGAGTTCGTAGAAAAGAGCATATAAAATGAGGAGAGCAAGTCCAATTTAGGATTTCGATATGCGCTTTAAAATGCTCGTGCGATTTTATTTGACACTGGCTACTTCCGGTCGGTCACGTATTTAGGAGAGCGAAATGGGTTTGATGATTGTGATTTACGAAGTACGGTGTACAGGTATTGTATAATATAAGTACGAGCCTTATCGTTTCTTCGCTGCTTGATTTGTACAAATAAATAGCTGAACTTACGATACCAATATCCGCATTGTACGCGTTCGGTGAGCTCCCCAAATCTACTCTCCCCTCCCTCCCTCCCCTTCTCTACGCTTCAGTCCGATGTTTGCATACAATTTATTACTATCTATCCCAATACGATACGGGTACAGTATTTCCATTCTTCGTATTACGTAATCAGCACTTGTGTTGTCACACGCGCCAGGCCTAGTTCTGATTCAACAGATGCGCGCAACTCAACATAAATTGGGAACAATACCGAAGATGCTAATCTATTTGATGTTTTTATTTATATATTCATTAAGCATCACCTTGGCACGAATAATAATTACTCTTACGATCTGTTTTTTCCCCCCTCCTCTATCTCTCTCTATCTTTTCCTATATATTTATTATTTTGTTTACTTGGAGATTGTAATTAAATCGAGGTCGTTGGATGATCTGGGTGTGACGTCAATACTCGTGAGGCATTATTAACTTACTCGTTTATCATTAACTTTCTCATAGCGAATGACCAAGTTGAAATGACGCGCTTTTCTTTTTCGAGTTTTTTAGGCATAAATAATAACAAAAAAATTGTTGATTAACATATGTGCCCTTAAGTTAATTGCGGTAAAGAATTTTTTTGAAGAGGGAGAAATATAATGTATCGTTGGGGCGCGTTTCGAGGTTGGAAAATGGAGGGTAGGGGGAGATATGAAAGAAAGAAAGAAAGTGAAGTGTATCGTTTTGGTACCATATCGGTTCCATATTTTTACGAGTGTCGATATTATTATATACGTGTCCATATTTTCGCTTTTCCGTCGTTTTCTCCGGCGCCCTTAGTTGCTGCTTGGAATTCTCAGAAAAATGTTCTCTTTCTCTCTGCTCCAGGAAGAAAATATAGCGTTTTGCTAACCACTATTATTATTACTTCCCCATCCATACATTCCATGTTCATTTTTCAAGCACAAATATAATGCCATTTTATTTATTACTCTTATGGAAGGTAGGAGTTAATGTTATTTCTATGGGAGAAAGGAGGGACGGGGGGGAGGGGGATGAGAGGGTGATTTTTCACTCGTTCCAGTAGGAATCCGCCCCTCACTCACCCGCTAGGCTCTTCTCTGCTGGAATTAAATAGACCTTGTCAACATTAAAAACTACGCATTCATATTGGATGTTGTTCTTGGAATCGAGGAAAATTTTTTTTTTTATTATTTTATTATGATTTTTATATGCGAGGAACTGTTATTTATATTTTTAAGGAAATAACTCTTCAAATTTAATGTGCTCGATGTTAAATTTGGGATGGCAAGCGCGTCGTAGGTCACGCTTCTTCTTTTGACGCTCCAAGGTGAAAATGCGTTGACAGATGGCGTAGTACATGTATTGATATCCCACCCACTCCATACACTAACAGTGCATGTTCATGTTATCGTCATCCGTGATCTATGATTCTGTGGCACCTGCATGTATTGTAGGCTACACTTAATGAGCTCCTAACGGTGAAGGTTAGTGTTTGGCAGATTAATAATTATTATTATTATTATTATTAAACACCTCCGCTTGGAAATTATTTTAATAAAGTAAAAAAAAAAGGAATTTCCCTCCTCCCAAAAAACAAAAGTCGTTTAGACTGGTTTAATGTAGAAAATATACGCAAACGCTTCGTTATAAATATTAGTTTAAGAAACAGGTGATAAAACAATTGTTCAATAGTTTTTGTTCTACGAACTAATAAATATTAGAATTTCTTTGTTTTTAATTAGTATTAGCTCTGCCAGCTCTGAGCTCTGCATAATCAATTTTAAATGTTTGGTTTTGGTGTTAAATTTATTCCATTTTCATGGATTCTATGTAAATTTCTAACAGTAGTTTTGAGTAGAATTAATAATGAATTTATTCATTTGAAACAAAATTTTGCACAGAATAAATAAAACAGAAAAAAAAAAATTTAACTTCACTGAAAGTACATTTTGAACGCGAAGAACTAATATTGACGAGTCTATTGAATTGCATTGAATAGATGTGTTTTGCTAAAGAAATTGTTAGGAAATGGAGGTTATTTTTTTTTATTATTATTCTTCTGAGGAATTAGTTAGTGTTTATTTGTAAACGATTGAATGACGAATGCATATTGACATAAGATGGTCGTCATGTTGTTTAGGTGAATAGAACGCTGCTCCAATTTATCACTAAACTGTGTTTCACATTTCCATCGATTATCTTGGCGTTAACAACTTGATGTCTGAATCTAACTGAGAAGTTGTCGGAACTGGAGAACTGCGTCATAACTTCTCATAACTCACGTTCTTGTGTTTTTTATTATTTTTTTTTTTTTTGGTTTTTCTCTTACGTATACATGTACCGCATCATTCCGTTGAAAATAATTATTATATCCTCTCGTTGAAAACAGCAGCAGTAATTATTTCCACTACGACTCGAGCTCTATTAACAAATGAGAAAATAAATACTGAGTAAAATATTACCGGAGAAAGAAAGAAAAAAAAAATTGTTTTTGGCGTTAACGAGAAAAATTTCAATTGAAAAAAGAAAAAAAAAATGTTTGGACGTTGAAGGCTTTACGGTAGAGTTAGCGTAAGATACCATTTCGTAACGTACGGGTAACTACTAATCGAATTTTCGGAGTTTGTAAAGAAAAAGTTGGCGATGGTGGACGTAAATGGACGCGGCGATTTTCACGCAGATAAATCGATGGAATTTATCGGTATAATTCCGTTCAATATAATTCATCGCCCGGTCTGAAAGGAAACAACCGAGACATTTAAACAGATTTACTCTTATGTTTACAGCTTATTTAATGAAAAAGAAAGTAGATTTCGTTTAGAAGTGGGGGAAAGCAAAGATATTGGAAAATCTGATGTTTTATTTATTGAATGCAATAAAGATGGAAGAAATATTGTCAACACTTCATTGGAAAACATTGTTTTATTTTTTAAAATATTTATCGTTTTGACCTTTTCTAAGATAGAAACATATTTTAGCACGTATTTCGTATCATAACTCAATGCATCGATCGTTTCTTATAAATAATATTAATTAGATAATTATAAAAAAAAAAAAGGCAAAAAACAAAACCTAGAAACTAGAGGGATAAGATCATAAATACGGGCGTAACTTTGTTGTGTTTCGAATTTCATTGTACTATCATTTTATTGATTTAATTGTGCTGAAAATTTTGCAATTTTTTTATTGTACCGGTATGTATTGTACATGTACCGGTCTAAATATGTATTTAGACAACAGACATTTTGCTTTTTGAGGCCGACATTAATTTATAGTTGTGATATAAATTTCATTTTACTGTTATTTTTATGGAAGGTCTTATTGGAAAAGGGATTTATCTTTAAAAATCAAATCAATCATTATGTGCATTGTAACATAGTAAAACTTAATTTTTTTTAGTTTTAAAAAAAAAAAGAAGAATTTACCGTATTCTGCTAGTATGTAAAAAGTTTAGAAACTTTCTAATGAAAATATTCGAAGAAAAGAAATCTAAATAATGTGATTAAAGGCAGTGCTTGACACTGACAATAAAGAAATGAACTGCGCTGGAACGACGAATTTTTTTTTTTTGTTACTGCTGAAAAATTGCGCCTATCTTTCCAACACTTCCTATCCCATAAATTGTAAGAAATTATCGAGAAATTAAATTATATCTGATGCAATTATTAAATTCATGGATAAAAATTATGAAGATGACACCGGATGAAAAAGCAATCTCGAAATTTTTCTCTCTTTTTTTTCTTCTTGATTTGTTGAGCGTCGAGGCAACGTCTTATTTCACACGAAATCTTTGGGAAGATCGAGAATTCATATCCTTTTTTTTTTTTTATTAACTGTATTATCATTCTTTTCCCACCTTGGGTTAAAAAATATTTTAAAAGGATTTGAAGAAACCGCCGCGTGGATTTAAATCGATAGGTAATGCTCTTTCACCCTTAATTAAATTCAGCCAAGTAAAACGCCGGCAAAAATATTTCATTTCACCCCCTACCCTATATACTATTTTTTACGCTTATTTTTAGCAAATAAACATCTATATATCTTTCATTTTCCACTGCTTCATATTTTATTTTACTTTTTTTTTTTAGGAGAGACAATTTCGGATCTGCATTTTCTTTTCATTCGTGTTTACCACAATAATGAGTGAAGTGCCGTACCGGTACTCAATTTCCTTTACGTTTTTACTTCACTTTCAATACCGGTACAATTTTTTTTTTTTTTTTGCCTTTTACTTCTTCTTTTTACATCGCTACACGTTGTATATATACGTGCGCCCGTATAAAATATATACGGTTCGTGCTCGCAACGTGTGTATCTTTATATTATTCGGGAGGCAAAGAAATAAAAAGTGACAACGCCGCCGCCGAATGAAATATATCTCACGAACTTGGCTTTTTGCATGTTTGCTCCTACTAAATATGGTGCGTGTACTTGTGCTCCATCACCTTCCCTTCTTCAGCTTTTTTTTTTTTTTATTATTACAGTATTATTTTTTTTTTTATTATATTGATGATTTTTGGATAAAAGTATAGAATCGATTTTTTTATACTGTTTTATGTAAAAGAAAGAGAAAGCTAGGAGCGAAAGAAGAGAGATAGAAAAAAGAGTGAGTGAGTGAGAGAGAGAGAAAAAAATAACAATGGATTTAAATTTTTATGGCGTATTGTCAGCGAAGCTGAATTGTATACCTGCGTGCGAAACGTTTCACATAAAATGTGATACCGACTTTTATTTCAAATATACACACACACACTCGCTTGCACGCTGTACATGCATACATGTTCCGATCTAATATTGAACTCGCGCCTCAGCTAACAGGATGTGCGGGATTTAATACAGCAGATTATTAGAACTTCATCTCGTTAAATCTGAAGATGAATAATAATATTATATAAAAAAATATATATATCGGGTGGCGCAAAAAAAGTGGGACCCCCTGTGATTTTTGTTATTGTAAAAAAAATTTGTAAAAACTTTA
>JAQGAZ010001446.1:0-29561 GCA_034692225.1 Polydesmus complanatus
CCCCGCAAATTCATTGTCGAGGAAGTTGGGTAAATGGGTGATTATGAGTATGTAGTTGACAACATGGCGAAGAAAGCATGACAAAAGTCTTGGCGATAAGATCATCTGCCTTTAAAAAAAGACGTAAAAATAATACTAAGCAAAAACAACGTTAGAAGAATACAACAGAATTAGAAAAATTTAATACTGTAGTTAAAAGATAACAAACTTGGAAAAAATTTGATAAGCTAAAAAGACAAAGGTGTATGATAAAAATCAGAATAGGTAAATTTAACACGTTAAAATTGATTAAAACATTAAATAAACGAGCAGGAACTTCAAAAAAAAAATAGAACTTAGATAAAGCAGAACAGTTTGTGCAACGTCACGCGTGTTTTTAATAAGATTGAGTGTGCGGTGGACATTTTTGCTAATAATATTAGGCAGGTAAACGACAATGCGATAGTTAAATAGTAAAGAAATGTAGAAAATAAAAGAAAAATGCAAAGACTACGGCAAGATGTTAGACGCAACGCCGAGAGTAATTCCTTGTGGCATCACTTTCTCTGCCAATCGGGTAATGTCTAGAAGCAGTGCGTTGTACACCGCCGGATAAATTGCACTCTTCTCGTGAAGTAACACAAAGTGTCTAGTGTGATACTGCTTTTAATGCATGCCCGTAAATTGTGTTTTGGCCATTGTTCTGATGGTTTGTGTCTTGGTTTTGTGCAGTTACGGTGTTTCGAAGAATTTTGGTATCTCTTTTATGTGTTTTTTGTTGTTAATTGAAAGAAAAGTTAAATTAATTTTATATCGGGGTTGTGCATTTAATTAATGAGCATTAATGAAATGAAAATTATGGAATAATAAACGCAGCGCTTGCAATGCGCGAATTATTTTAGAAAAATTAACAATTTTTTTTTAATTTTTGCCAAGATATTTAGACAAAACGGGAGCCCTTTTAATAGTGACATTCATCTTGGTCCCATATGGTACCGCATTTTGAGCAATATTTTGAAATTTTTATAAGGGTTTTTATTTTATCAACTATTTTGTACTATTATCATCTTTTTTTTTTCTTTTTTTTTAAAGTACAAAGATTACGGTATAATTTTTTGTACGTCAATTAAGAATGGCTTCGACGCATTAAATTTGAATAAATAATTAATGAAAAATCACTTAGCTGATGTGAAAGGAGCGGTAGGCAGAGACTCAGCGTTATTTTTGATATCTTTTTTCTACATAAAAAAAAAAATTTAATTGTTTTCGATTTACCCTATTCTACCTTAATGTTTCATCTCTTCCGGTTTGTTATCAGGCTACCTCCCCATTTTTCAATTACCGGTATTGCCTGCATCCGCTTCCGTTTACGTGCAAACCGATACGATAAACATTTTCCGCCAAAGATACCAATATTGCCTAGTAATAATTAGTGAACCTTAAAAGTGAAGATGACGACCTAATTGTTTACTGGTATCTATTAATTTATTCGATTGCGAAAGTTTAGGGATGGAATGGGAGTAGGTGGGTGAGTGAAACAGGCGAACGGAAGTAAGCTCGTTGATTGATTCACTTACAAAATAGCTCAGGGAGTTGTAACATCACGTGATTTTTTTTTAAATAAGAAAAAAAAAGAATGCGGCGTAATTAATTAATGTAGAATTTATTTAATGGCAGGTGCGTATGTTTCACTGCGAACATTACAAATGTTGCAGATAAAAAATTCAAAACAATTGGGATTTCAATTCCCTTATCAATTTCATTCTCCATCCCACACCCATATTTCTCACCCCTTAAACCCACGGCTCACGTGCTTCGAAATAAATATTTCTTGTTCTCTCTCTATTTTTTTTTTCCGACTATTATCCTAATGAATAAATAAACAAATAAAAATAGCGAGTGCGCTATTGTCATTTATCCGAACGCAGGTTTTTTATGCCGATTAAAATTTTTTTTTTTTTTAGCATTATTGTTGTAAATAATATGGCAAAAAAAAAAAAGGTGTAATAAGACATAATAGTTAAGGCTTATAAGATGGGATGTATTGCGTTTTAAGTTGTGGCTTTCGTGAGGAAAGTAATTATCTTATCGCACTTGCAGATGTAACGACCGTTCAAATTTATTGACTAAACATTGATTTATCTCACTATGGGTAGACTTGATTACTTTCGTTTTATAACAGAACATCAGTAAACCTTGTAAAAAAAAATCTAGGCTGCTAATGAAATAATTTGGGAATTATAACTGAACTTATGAAGGGATAATTGACGAGTTTTACATTAAATCAAATTAATACGATACCGGTACTGTATTATATAAAATAAATCAAATAGTTAAAGGTAGTTTTTTTAGTTTATTGGCATGAATATTTCTAATTCCTGTATGAAAAATATGAACAATTAATTTGTGTTTTAATTAATTATTGGCGCTAACTATATTTTCCAATAATTATATTAATAAACTATTGTTATTATATTTTCTGTTAGTTTTTAGCCCAACGAATTCTTCACCGGCAATTAGATAATTTTCAATTTTTTTTTTTTTAAATTATTTTTCTGTTTAGAGCTAAGAAACGATGAAGTATGTTACTTAAGGAAATTAGAGAATTAGCAATCGAATGTAAACAATGTAGACGGGATAAATATTTTTATTTAAACGAGTATTTTGTACAGTAAATACAAACTCTTAAGCTATCATGATAAATTAATGGCGCTTTTTTTCTAGTGAGATGTTTTTATCGATTGAATCTTTCTTACCCCTATTTATTATTGTCCCTTATTTATTTATATTTGCTTTTGGGCGCACAATTTATTAAAAATATATACACACCGTGTACCGGAAAAAACGAATTTAGGGTTTACTGAAAAAAAAAAAGCAAGCTATAGTTTACCAAGGGAAATAAATACCAAATGTTATTGAGACTAAAACTATTTTAATCCGTAGTTTTAACTAGTACAGTAACTATGTTTTACTATTTATTACCTCTACTAGTTTAGCATTTACGCCTCAGTGACGTATGCAGGCATGGGACAAATTTGATCAAGTTAAAATAATTGATGGAGCAATCGATGGCAAAATCGCTCAAAATATTGTCACTTCAAGAGCGAATGATACTTATTTTTGTGTTTATACTAAAGTAAATTACTTTTTTTTAAAATAGGGTTATAAAAAATTTGAAAGAGCATTCTTTTTCATGTTTTTATATACTGTACCGTATTTTAATTAATTATACGGAAAATTTGCAATTTGCTCAAATGTTTGATTTGATTAATTCCCCATTTAGAATTTATTTTTTAATCAATCTTTAGATTTTGTTGACTTTTTTTTTTATTTTCTATGTTGATTTTTGCAAGTAAACTTTTTCTACCTTTCCATACAGCAATCTTTGAAATTCTTGTGATTGAGTTGACAGAGGGCGCTCGCATTAATTGAATGAAAATGTTTGCATGGCGGGATTCTCTTTTGAGTGAAGACGGAAGGAGTGATTACACCGGGGAATTAGTTACGTGACAATCGCATTAGAATGATGCACTTAGAGTGGAAGAAAGAGTGAATGAATGAATGAATGGGCGGGTGGTAGGGTGGAACCCAAAAAGATGGTCTTAGAGCATCCAAATAGGGTTTTTGAGTTATTGCGCCATTGAATTTGCTGTTGTTTGAAGGGTATTTGTAAAGTGGTACGAAACATTCCACTTAAGCAGTTTTACTCGCAGTCAATCTATTGTGCATACAGTGTTGGCGAACGATGTACCTCTACCCGAGAGAACCGGTAAACGAGTCGAGCGAACGAGAGCGAGAGATAATGATAATGTAGTCAGCTTTTCTATTTTGAGAATTTATTTACGATCCTACTTTCATTTAGATTCTCCAAATGCCTTGAGGTTTCGCTACTTTTTCTTGTGCAAATAGTAACTGTAGAATGTTGGATGGCTCCACGTACGCGCACCTGCACCGACAATTTGCACATTTCATATTATGCTTTATTATCGAAGGAGAATTCTCCGCTTCAAAGTTTTTTATTTTTATGGCGCACGCGTTTGAATGTTGTCGATATAAATGGAAATATTAGAAATACCAAGATAAAAAATACTGTAAATGATTTTATTTTTAAACATTTTATCTTAAAACCAGCAAGTAGAACTTGGTTATAACGTTATCTTTTACACACTTTTTATTTTAACATAAAATAAGACTCTGTTCCTCTGATTATTTTATGTAAGAGAATTCTAAATTTTGAGCGAGACGCAAAGTTTTTGATTCCAGTTTTATATATTTTACCCGGCCTTAATTAACGATTTCTACGTTTTGTAGCGTTATGATAAACCCGGAAGTAGCGTAAGGTGAAGAAAATCTTATATAAGGATCAAACCAAAATTTTATTATTTATCGCATATTGGATTTTCCACTCTTTTCTTCTTTCTTTATTTCCCTCATCCCTCTCTATCTCTCTAAACATGTAAACAAAGTTACGTTGAGTGGCGATTAGACGCGACGGAAAACGCGCGTCACGCTCTCCTAGTTCCGCTCTTGCGCGGTGCACTTGCCGTTGCGTTGTAAATTGCGCACTTAACAGAGGCGTAAATTCTGCATACTCTTCCGCTTCTATCTCTCTCTCTCTCTCCATTTTCCCGCCAAAGACGACGAATATCGAAAGTGGCGAGTGACTTGTTTGCCGTCACGTGACACGCGTCGCGCGAAATTAAACGCCGCCAAATAAGTGAAAACAAAGTTAGCTAAAGTCGACCGTTATGCGTCGCACGTGCGTCTTATGTTAATGATGACGTCAATTTTTATGGGGGCCCTGACGGAATTTTTTTTCTTTTCTTTTTCATCATTTTATTTCCGCGTCTTTCTATTGGAAGGAAGGGATTTTTTTATGCCCGGGCTTTTTTGTTGTTAGAAATGCTTCTCCGATATCTTGAATGCGAAATTGCGATGCTAATGAAGTTGTAACACGTGTTTTGTAGTGTGCGGATTCCTCTTCCGCTTTCCCCCTGCTCTACGTCATTACACCAAATGGCGCACACCACGCTATTTGCATATAGAACATATTGGGCGAGATTAGGACATCTTTTTTTTTTTTTTCGTCTTCTTTTTTTTTTTCCTACCATTTTTTTTATTTCATTTTAAGAAAAAAAAAAAAAAGAAAGAAAAATGTAGGTACATGTAGGGTTATTCCAATCAGACGCTCCGAGGTATCGATAAAGGTGTTAACATTATATTTGTCGTTTTACGTCATCCCGTATCGCCCAGCCTACATGCTAAGAATTGAGTTAAAGAAAAAAATCGGTGTAAAAAAAATATATATAAAAAAAAAGGTGAAAATGACGTCGTTGAAATCGGTTCAAGTGCCCATTTGTCGTTGGAAATCGTCTTAGAAGAATTCACACTGTCTTGCTCTCTCTGTTGCTTGGTTTTCACGTTGAAATTGACTTATGTTAAGCTCCCTACTTCTTGTCTATAAGACCCGTCACACAATCGCCGTTAGTATAGAAAATACAGTTGGGTTACGTTATTGCTGTAAATTACTAGAGATAAGATCCGTGGTAGGCCCTACATCTTGTTGGGGAAGTTTCTATCATGAAGGGGCAGTAAAACGAAGTGCCCTAAACGAACACTTCTAAACATTATTCGTTTAGTATCAATTTTTGTTAAGCGGGCCAACGATATAAGGGCGTTCAGACTTGTTTTATTCCAATAGAAAAATTAAAATGGAGCAAATTTTTAAAGTTTGTTTACAAGTTTAAACCCACAAAAATGTGTGAAGCTTCATTAAATGTTTGCTTTTGTCGCGTGATTGCAATTTTCATGTATTTGTCTTCTTAGTTAAAGGTAAACGGTGTTTTAGTAATTAAAATTCGATTCAGAAAACGCGCAACCAAACTCAATTGCGTTTTTATTGCTATTTTTTTTCTAATTTTATTAGCAAGACTTGGCGCTTACATTAGGCGCAAGTCTAACTTTTATGATTGCACGCCGTTCGAAAGCGGATTTATTTATCATCTACGTTAAATTTTCGGAGCAATTTTTTGCTTTATTTATTTATTTTTTATTTTTAAGTTGCAGTAGTTTGTTTAGGAGTTGAATTAAACGAACATTCGTGCCACGTGTTTATTTTCACGTTTGACGACATGGCGTGAAAACAAAAAAAATATTTAAAAAGAAAAAAAAAAATTGATATTTTGGTTCAGAGATTAAGCCTTGAGTTCAACAGACGAATGGGCTCACTCGGCTCATTTTTATTGGAGTCGTAATAAATTTCTGTAGTAGTTGAATTGGTTGAGTGAAGCTGGCGTTGTTTGCGTGATTTCAACATTTACCAGCTGCTAATAAAATATACTTTCTAGAAAGCTAACTAGACTTACTTAATGCTAATAATAAAGTTTAAGTTCAATAAATACAAAGGAAATGTAAAATAGGAAGGATTAGTAGCGCGTGAAATTGTCAAATTAACTTAGGGCCTATAATAAATTTGTTCAAAATTATACGTTCTACACTTGTACCTTAAACTATTCGGCATTATACTCGTCAACATTTAAATAATTTTTAGTAAAATTCTGATTATCCAGAAAATTTGAGAAATATTTTTTACCGATAATTGAAATTTAGGAATAAAATTTCACAAATTAAGAAAATACCCGAAATTATGAGGCGAATATGCAGTTAATATTAAAAATAAACATGTAAACGCGGTTTTGTTTATTAAATTATCTCTGAATGCCGAATAATTGTTATTCAAGGTGTATGCAGTACAAAAATTAAAGTACAGTACATATAACTGGATTCATGTGGGATTAACGTTGACGTTAATAATAACTGAATGCAACTAACATTACTGAAAAAACAATTAAAATTTTAATGTACATTTTAATACAGGTGTATACGGCATATTGAACCAACTAGAAGGTTAATTTTATTATTAAAAACTCATACCCCATCGGGATATTTGCACAGTAATTACCCTTTAAAAAAAATTATTTTAAGCATTATTGCAGGTTGTCTATTGCACTTACCCAATACGATGTTATTATTTCGATTATAATTCATAAATTGAATTAAAGTGTTAAAAGTTTGAAAAGTTGGTGTGCATTTTAGTTATGCATTGTACAAGGTCCTGGTCCTATCCCCAAAACTAGTGTACGTGGCAATAATAATTTTTAAAAATACTATTTCATCTTTTTCGATAACCAGGAAAATATTTGGAAGAAATTTATACAGTCGCCTACATTAACTTAATAAAATTTTGTTATTTTGGTTTTATCTTTCCCAATTTTATTAAAAGCTGTGCAGGATTGCTAATGCAGTGTTAGCACGCAAACCATTTAAGGTACAACGTAGGTAAAGGAACTGTGTGAAAATTCTTTTTATCCGGCGTCAAAATTATATTATAACTACTATATGGCGTCATAGCGTTTTGCATTTTTTTTTCCTTTTTCGAAACGGTATAATGCTTTACTGTAACAGTATAAAGTCATAAAAATAGGTTTTTCATCATTTGAATATCATATACGTATGTCATTAATTACTTTCCGTGAAAATATTCTTAAGACAATACAATATATTGTACTTGAAAGTTGACAAGTTATATTATTTTGATTGTTATAAAATTATTACGAGCACTGTTAAATCTAATTATTCTTAATACTAGACTGAACAGATAAGACTTAGCCGAACAAATGAAGATCGTAATGACGCCGCAATAAAAATAAAAACCCGCGGATATTTTTTTTTAATTGAAAACGAAGAATAAACGAAAGTTTTATAGCTATTAATTTGTTAAATCAAAAAAAAAAAAAATTGAAACAAATAGTGGACTCGTCGCTTTTTTATTTTATCCTTTTTCAGTTGCTATTAATTAATCCCCGAGTTATGTGTCGTAAAAGCAATTGCTAATACACGGTGTTTCATCTTTAAAAACGTATCTTAATAAAAAAAAAAAAGAGTAATAATAAAAAATGAAGTAGGTGCGCGACGCATGCGCGGGAGGTGAGATGGGAGCAGACGATATTAAAAGAGAAAGACGAGAGCTTTTTTTTCTTCTTCTTCTTTTTATTGGAGATAATCTCCTGTGGTAAAAAGTGAAGACGAAAATAAAGCAGAGAAAGTGAAGAAGACAATGAGTGAGTGGAGATTGTGTGCGAGGGGTGTAGGAGTGTGGGAGGGGGGTTTTTAGGGGAAAAGGACCGGTTTCCATTAAGAGAAAGTCGTAAAATGGCGCTGGATGTTGATTAGCAATAAACGTCTCTCTCCATTTCAACTTGCTTTTTTTTTTCTCTTCTTCTTAGTTATTATTATTTTTTTTTTCTCTCTTGTTCTCATCGGTTTGAGTGCGAAAAAAAGAACGGAACCGGAAATAAAGAACCAGAATTGGTTTTAATGTTGGGTTTTCTCTACAAACTTTATTACAAATTTCGTTCGAGCAAAGTTATGTAATTTCGATATCTGTAAATACAGTGAAATCTTTGTATCGAGACCACTGTTGAAACCAACTAAAACAGAAGTGATTTTCAAATAGAGTTTTTTTTTAAAAAAAATAATTTATATTAATTGTTATGCTATTAAAATTTTAAATGTATGGCTAGATATTTTGTGACTAGAAGTTTTAAGCAAGAATTTCGGACATTTTCTATTTAACCGCGCTTGAAACTGAGACTTAGAAAGGGTGATCATGGTCTTGCAGAAGAAGTGTGCGGTCGGTTTTTGGAAAAGCATTAACATGGGAAAAGTCGGAGAGTCGTATTTGAGGAAGTTGCGAAATGGGAGTGGTCTTCGGTGGGAGGTGGTCTTGCTAAAATGTTTCACCGTATTGAATTTCGGTAGGCTTAATATTAAATTGTAACGAAATGTTTGTACATAAATTGAAAGAATTTAATATTCCTGGGCAATTCTCGAAAATCAATGGCCAAAATCGAAGTTTGAGATTATGGAATTTGTGGAGAATGAAAAAAAAAAATTAGTTTTTGAAGAATATAATTTTATTATGATCAAAATATCGAAATGTTGAAAAATCAATACCGGTAGTCAAAATCGAAATTTTTTGTTGCAGGAGTTTTTGGGTTGCTAGTTATTTAAGGTTATTTTCTGAATTTAGGGTTCGCAATTACTTATTTGGCGTTTTTGCTTACATTGTTTTCAAAAAGGGGGTTTTTTTCACGGAGCTTATTGTCTCGTACGAGAATTCATACACGCAATGTTATTTATTTTTTGCGGTTATTCGCGAGACATTCTGCCCCATAAAAAATAAAAACAGTGGAAAAGTATTTTTCCTGTCATTTATAAAAAATTTTCCATTAAATTTTGATATACGGCATATAATTTTTTTTATATCAACTAAATTTTTTAGTAAAACCTTAGAAAAAAAAAATGTCTCGATTTTTATGATTCGTTATGCTGACATTCCAATGTACAGTATCAGAAACGTTAGAAAGGGGAAGTGAAAGATTAAGTTTATGGCTCTGGTATTATTAGCCGCGTTTTATTGAAGACTTCAACCGCGATATGACGTTCTGTAGTGCAATTTTGAGTAAATTCAATATGTAGAAAGTTTTTGGTGTTCCATATAACTTTTCAAACTAATAAACGGTTAATAAACCAGACTCGTAAGATTTCGCGTTATCGTTCTGCTTTTTTCCATTTAGATGAAACGTGCGCGTGAATGATACTGATTTGTACAGGGTGATGCTCTTGACTGTTAACTACAGTGTGTTTTAAAAAATCAGCTTTGTAATGCTCAATAGAATAATCGAATGAACTGATTTGAAAAGCGAACGTCTCCAATAAATGAAAATATTTCTAGAATAAATATTTCAGAGATCGAAAAAAAAAAACATATTTTGCACCAAATTCTAGAATTTGGTTTTGATTATGTCCAGGAGTAAATTAAACTCATATAATTTTAGATCAATTTATTTTTAATACAATAATTACCCGCAATATTAATGTTATTAGCAGTTGTTTTCTTTATATAAATACTCCTAAGTGCAAGTTTATTATGGTAAAAATTAAAACTTGCGTAAGGGCGCAAAACTATTTACTGTAATTTTAAAAAAAATAGCTTATATGCCAATTTGCTGGCAGTTAAGTTGATTTTTAAAGTTGACTTTTGTTGAGATGAGAACTACTGTACTTAAGAATTAGGTTACATTGGTGCAATTTGCTCTTATACATATTACTGTAATTCGAATGTAGTTTGAAATAATTATGGTCCATGCGAATTCATGTTTTATAAACGATTTAAGTTTTGTTATTTAGTGTATAGAAATTATTTTAAAAACGATAACACATTTTTGTAGTCAGGTAGTGATGTCACCCTGTAGTGAGTGTGAATTGATGACGCTGAGCACAGTAATCTTGAAGGGGGATTTCCGCAACATACGCGAAATTAGTTATCCAAAATGGCTGACTATCGCCAATAAGATGCAATAATTTGATAGAGAAAAGTATTAATTTCATCTCAATTGCCTTTGGAAAAAAAGAATGAAGAAAAAAAAAATGCGCGGCAAATGACGTCACGGCGCTCACATTCAGCCAATTTGACAGCCAAATTATTAAGCTTTCTTTTTATCGCAATTTATTGATCTGTTATTTCTCTCCCCTTTCCTCTCTCCTTCTCTCTTTCTCCATTTCTTTTTTTTTTTTTTTTGCTTTTCTCGATGTAGCTGCTCTCCTTACGTTCATGTACTGTATTGCCGAATTCTAATTGGAGGCGAAAGAGTGCGCGTGCGCGCGAGTAGGTAAACGTAATCTTGATTTGTATAAACAAGACAAACCTAATCCATATACAAGCCGAAGGGATGACTAATTACAGTGATTAGTGGTATAATGCCGGCTGTATATGCGACCGCCTTTTTCACCGCGCAAGCGCATACTGCTTTGCGTTTGTTAGCTTCGTTTTTATAGGCTAATTAAATATTTTTTCGAATCGGCGCCGTTTTTTTTTCTTCTTCCCCCCCCCCTTCCCCCTTTATCTATCTCTTTCTCTCTCGGAACTCTTCGCGTTCAATCGGATAAAACTAATAATGTCTGCTAAGGCGGATTTCCACGCTTTCAGCCACACTCACACCATTCACATGTCAAAATACAATCGAAGACATTTGGCACCTGATCTTAGACGCTCGGGTCAACTGAGAATGAAAAAAAAAAGCGTTTACGGTCAGGAGTTAATCCGGAAAATGAACCTCCATTCAGGGGACAAAAATACATTAGCTTAATGGATGTTGTGCAGTTCAATCAATATTAATAGTTGATACATTGAAATGGATTATTCCTTAACTTCCGGTTTGTTGATTTACATTATCTATATACGATAATAATAATTGGTGTGTTTGCGATCAATTGGCTATTGTAGTGTACAAAGCTATCAACCCACTTAATTTTATGACTAACTGAAATATTGCTCTTCAAAGGTTTTAATAAATAGAAATAAAGGACTCAAAAGTTCAATAGAAAAAGTTATCAATCCACGTATTGGTAGATTTTAAAATGCAAAATTGAAACAGTTTCTGGCTCTTATATAAGACGGCATATCATTGTTGAGATTTGAGTGGTTTTTACACGTTGAAAAACAGTTACAACTCATACTGTTTTGTTTTATCTATACTAGTACAGTAGCTTACATGAACATGTAGATCTATTGCTTTAACTCGATTTTCGAAATTTTTGAATTGGTAGCCTTTTGCGGAACGCCGTTCAATTTAATACATTTTAGAAGACTACAGTAGTGCAATCATTATTACAAGACATTCCAATTTCGCAATAATTACTATTATTATTGGAATTAAAGTCGCAGCTTTGAAAATCAATTACGAGCTTTCCTAAAAATTTATATAAAATGAATGGTGTTTGATACCGGTTTCATTACGGAAATGTAATAAAACTATTTGATATTCAAAAACAATGTTTTAATAAAAAGTGAGATTTTTATTATTATCTCTTGCTGTTTATTTTGCTACCGGTACTGAGTTTGATGTTCGATTTTGTTTGACTTTGGTTTAATCAATATTTGCATAGTCTACAATACTTAATATTATTTGATTGCTTCAAAATATTATTTTCATTTCATCATTGTCTAACCCCGGCAACGCACACTCAGTTTTTTTTTATTGTCAATTTGTTGTTGTTTTTGCACTGATGAAAGAGGCCCTGCAGCTGTACTGCCAGAATTAAAAGATAATTATCACCACTTTGATTTTAATTTCCGACTTACCGGTACAGTATTAATGTTTAATGATTTATTCTCATCAACACTTATCGTACATACAATGATAGCAAATAGTAATTACAAAGCTCAGTGTCGATAAAGGCGACAAGGGGATATTAATGGCCACAATGTTGCCTATTTCCGGTGATTCGATTTCTTAATCCATGAATTAATAATGTTAAAAATAATTTTTTTTTGACACGTTTTCAAACTTCCGTTTGACATAATGAAATTAAGAATTTATTAAAGCTGAAATACTGCAATATCTACCGTATAAATCGAGGGATCTATTTAAATATTCTATGATCAGATTTTGTTATTTTATGAAATTATTAGAAAAATGTTTTTTTTTTTAAATAATTTTTATCTACTAATCTTCATCACTTTAATTTTTTTATCAAAATTTCCATCAATTTTTTTTTTATCTCCCAAAAGAAAGTGAAAAAGGGATTAAGGTTTTGATGGTTTATGGTGGAGCAAAAGTGGGAGGAGTAAGTTTTACAAGCATAGTAGAAGTTTATATTTGTTGATGTTTTGTTTTAGTTTTTTTGTCTTTCTTTTTTTTTTTTTACCATTTTTACATTTTGTAAGTCAAATTTCGCGTTTACTTTGAGCAAACAATTGAGTTGGTAAAGCGGTATTTTGATCATAAAACTTTTACGTAGGTGGTAAAGTAGTTTGGGTTTAGCCCACCCGCTTACTACTATTAGCTATTTAATTTTTTTTCTTTTCTTTCTTCCACAGTATTTTCCATCTCATTCGATATTAGACGGCGGTGTTTTTTTCCGCTCGTGACGCGCAACGGAAGGCTTAAAAACGCGCGCGAAACCTCGGGAGAGATTGAACGCCATCTTCGAAACGCGTTAGGTGAATGAGATAGAGAGGTTATGGTTAGGTTAGAGAGGGAGTTGGGGAGAAGGGTGGGAAGTCATTCCATTGGAAACACCTGTGCGAGGGGGTGGGCGGGTGGAAAGGCGGAACTGCAACGGCGACGGAAGCGCCATAATAAAACAAAATGAAACGGTTTTAAGAGCGAGAAGTGTATTTCCTTCACCCGTTTATCGCCAGATTTAAAATAACCCACACAAAAACACGAAAAGAGAAAAAAGGAAAGCGGAAAGAGAAAGAAAAAGAAGGAAAAAAAAAAATCTTATACTTATATAAAGTTTTCAGCATCGAAATTTCGATTTATTTTAAAGAATAAAAAAATCAATACCTATATTCATTTCAATTTTTTTTTCTCTTTTTTAAAAAAAAAAAAAAAAGAAAGAAATACATAAGTTACCTGTATAAAGAAATTGTTTAGAAAATAGAATTAGTCGCCAATTTGAACATGAAGGCGCTCGTTAACAATTAAATTAATTATAATTTAAATTTATGCAAAAATTGATTTTTATTTTTATTTATTATTATAATTTTGGTGCAGGTAAATGACACAGTACAGTATGTTATTTATTTATTTAGTTTTATTTGAAGTATTATTTCGATTGTTTTGCTGTTTTAAGCAAGTAATTTATTTTATTTTGGAGCATTGAAGGATTTCAATTGATTGCTATGGTCGACTTATATAGTAGTATTGCTGATGACGTCAACATCTGATGATTTTTTTTTTATTAAAATAACAATATCAATAAATAAAAAAAGTCTATATTAAATTATTGCTTAGAAAAACAATAGAGACTCAGCAACTGCACTTTCAACATTTCAAAGTAAATGAAATTGGGGAATTTTTCTCAAAGTCGAAACATATTTTCAAGATTTTCAAAATGCGTATTATTAAATATTTATAGAAAAGTCTTAAGACAGTTGAATTGAAATAACCGTACAAGTTCATTTATTACATTTTTATACTGAAAAAGCGCGTGCTGGCATTTTATTATTTTCGCGTAAAAAAAAAATATATTGAGATATTCGCTTTGACTTGAACATTTTTTTAAAAAAAGGAACTCTATTTTAGTAGAAGGATGAAGCGAATAAAGTTCAGCAAGTTTAGTTTTAATTAAGTCATTTGTAATTGAAATTATTATTATTAGCCCTATGTATGCTGGCTTCTATAGTGAGCCATTGACTTTACGAATCGTAAACAGTAAGAAAACTGCATCGCATTGTTTACATTTGAAAGTGTAAAGCGTAAGCGTCAGATAACCTATTTTTTTATTTATTTATTTATTTTTATTAGAAAAAACAGACAACGCATTGCTTGTGTTGCATCTTTTCTATGAAAAACTTTAATACTCAGCAGTGAAATGTCGATACAACGCAATTCGGCGAGATGGGCCATTTATTTCGTTATACAGCATTAAAAATCTTTAGAAAAATTTCAAAATATAGTACGATAAATGAAATAAATTACCGTACCCGTAACTCAAATTAACTAAAATATATAAATTTTTAAAACAATAATACATTAAACTTATTACCGGTACATTATAAAGTGCTTATGTTGACACATCATGACGGCGGCATTCTGGCTCTTTGGAGCTCTCTGCCGTCATTACTCGTTATAATAATTATTGCTTTCGTTGGCAATAAGTCGCACAAATAATAGTCTTCATAGTCAGCAGAATTATTGTACATTATAGTCTACATATTGTTTTTATTGCCGTTAATAGCCGAAACTATTTTAAAATAATGTTTTTGCCTACGAGATTTTGTAGTACATGTATTTATATTCGTTGTAACGACATTTTATTCGCCCTTTTGAAACTCGGCAAGCTTAAGTTTTATAAAATAATATTTTCCACTGTGGAAAACCAACAATTTTTATTTATATTTGTACATGGTCAGCATTTTCGGTAAAAATTTTAAGTGTAAATACTGTATCTAAAAGTAAACTTTAAGAAACATGAAAGGTCTTACTTAGTAAATATAAACCCCGGAAAGCTAGAATTATTAATGCAAATATATTAATTATCTTTTTTTATTTTTTATTTAAAGTATCACCGTTACGTAAAAAATGAAGATGCGGAAATATAGATTTTGTTAGCAGAAACGATAATTACTCGCCCAACATTTCTCAGAATTTACTTAGTACACATATTAGAAATCTGAGTTAATTAATTAATAAGTCAACACGAAAATAACTCGAAAATGTCACATAAAAAAAAACCGAAGATGGAATAAACATGGATCGTGTTTACACGTCAAAAGTCAAATAATTAACTGAAACTAACAAGCTCCACCTCCCTCTGCTCCCTGTACTGCGCCCATCCGACTCAATTTTATTCATTTACTCGTCGTTTATTCTCTTATTTACCTCTCGCGGCGCTTTTATTTTTAATGTCGCTGTTTGCTCAGCGTGAAATAAATCGCGACGTATACTATATTTTAAAGTGGAAGATATGTAGAAAAAGAAGAGAGAGAGGAAAAAATGACGCGGCGGTAAGTTAAGTCTGACGTAGGTCTCACGGCACTGCCGCTGCTGCATTTATTTTTAATTATTCTTAATTACGGTAAAATGCGTTTTAGAGCTTTCTTTGCACTTAATCCCTTTTTCATATTTCTGTCGTCTGGATAATTAATATGTATGGAAACGACGGAAATGGACTGAGAATTGCACTCATTTTCACTTATCTACGTGTACACTCACTGTACTTTCGCGATGAATAATCAAAATGATGGTTTAAGATATTTTTCAAACTCTCCTTTTACTACGTGAAAATGCTAATTCTTTCATGTTAACATCATTAATAACTAATTTTTAAGGAAAATAATTATGCAACAATTCTTCATCAATTATTATTGACTTTAATGATAAAGTTTAACCGAGCTTTGAAAATTCTAGAAAATGTTTGACAGCAATTAGTTTAAATAAATATTAGCTAACTGAAATGGGAATAAGATTTAACATTACATTATTGTACTGTATAATGATGGAATTAACAGACAAATAGCATTAAAATAATGATTAAAATATTATACATAATTGTTATTACGAAACCTTTAACAACATTTTTCGTGTCCTTTAAAGTTTAACCTAAGTTAAAAAAAAAAAAATTTTTGAAGTTTTTTCGTAATGTTTTTAATTCACTTTATCAATTATATTTGCTAAATTGCTCTAACGTTGTGATATACGAGTTCAGAGTTTTCTTGCGTTAATCTCTACTTTTAATATAATTTTGTAACGTGTGCATATAATTAATATTTATAAACGGCGCGTAAATGTTTAGCGATGCTAATTTTTCACAATTAGCGTGTGTTTTTTTTTCCTTAATTGTGCTTGACGTAATTGCTTAGATGTAATTTATGGAGAGATGTCTAACGTTGTTATTGTTGTTTCATTTCAGACGCTCCTGTGGTCAGCTTGTCCACCGCGGGCCTGGATGAGAGCCAGTCGGCGGTAATTTTACAGGAAGGCGCCTCCTTGCGATTGGAATGCGCTTTCGAAGCCAACCCTTCCGTCAATGTCAGTGAAGTCACGTGGTATCACAACGGTCACATATTCCGTCACACCGAGGGGGAAGCGGAGGAGGAGGAGGCGGCGGCGGCAGAGGGAGCGGAAGTAGAGGGAGGAAACGATAAGGAAGGAGAAAACGGAAGTGACGATAAAGATGGCAGGTTCCATCTGGTGCTGAGCGACATCAATCGACGTCAGAGCGGGGACTATTCGTGTTCGGTGGAGAACCGCGTTGGACGAGGGGACGCCGAGAGGAGTCTCAACGTATCCGTTTTGTGTAAGTCTTGAGCATTACCAATATTAATATCGATACTCACATTTTCTTATCGATTTTTCTGTCTTGTACTCGGTGTTGTCGTTTTGTTTCCATCTCCTCTGCCTGTATACGGACAATCGATTTTATGCAAAGGAAAAGCCCAACAACAAAAAATGAACTTTTAAATTTAGTTTTTACAGTTTTTTTTTTTTTTGGTTTTTATATTACATATTTAAAGAAGTATTTACTAAAATACAACGTACCGGTATATGTATATACATTAATTTAATCGCGTAAAGCCGGTTTTTCATCTTTTTAAACGGTCGAATGCACAACAAGTCTTTCCTTAATTAACGCGGTTGCTTTAAAATTAAGCACTATAATATAGAGTTATTGCCTAGTGATGCAATAAAGCTGATGTTAGTGAATCGTTAAATAAAAATATTGCTATTAGAAACAGTTTTTGAAATGCCAAAATTTCTATTGAATAGATGCCAAATTCTGTCCCTTACTCCCAAAACATTTATATTACATTAAAATATTATTTTTTCCTGTAGGCTACATATTATAATGTTCCTTAACTTTAAATTTTTTTTTAATGATGCACTTTGAATTTAAATACTGTACATGTACGAGTAATATAATGTTTTTCTCGCCTGAACGCCACAATGTGATTGGTTATCAGTACCGCACATTACGTGCAATAATCACAGCCTCAAAGGTCATGAAAATGATGATCTTTGAGACTTTCTGTATTCCCCGCTGACCCTAGAAACGTGAATTAGGATGGTCATGACGGGACAGCAATAATCAAATCTCGAGCAAATTTTCTCATTCTAAATTTTGAAGGACAGACTGTTGTTAACACCTGTCATTTACTCCGCCGCACACAACAAAAATATGAGAGAGCTTTTCTCATTATACAGGTATATTTAAAAAAGAAGAGATGTTGCAGGATTACTAAAATGAAGAGATATTACAAATTATTATCATTTTAAATAATAAATGCTTTGTTTAATACTGGCATCTAAAAAAAGAAAAAGTAAAATTTTAATCAAATTTTTTTCAATTGAACATTTTTCGAATTAAAAATGTCAATTGGCAACTTGATTTATTAACGTTAACTTTATACAATATCAAATAAATCCTCATTTACAAATTATTATTTATTTTATAATTTAAATTTTTAATGTGTTTTTTCGATTAACATTACTTAAATATACACCGTATATCGACGAATTGTTTTATTGTTGTATTCCCTGAAGAATTACAAAAACATTACCGTACTTTAAAGTTGTTTACACTCTTTATTTGAATAATTTAAGATTTTATAAATTTTTTAAACGGATAAAAACACTTTTTTGATTTCAGCATTAAATAATTTTTTTTTTTTTTTTGAAAAAGAACCCGAATTAATAAGCTTTAGCAAATTTGATATTTAAATACCAGTACCGGTAGGATTTTATTTTTCTTTCTTCTTTCTCTTGCTTATTTAATGTTTGTCATTAAAATTTAATGTTATTTGTTTTAAAGAAATTTTTTTTAATTGAAAATTTATTTAAGTTTTTTAAATGTTTCACTGAACATCTTTAACTTAATATAAATAATCATATAAAAAAAATTGCAGGGATTTGTTACCTAGTCTACTAATAGCAAATTTCAATTTGCTTTGATAACTTTCGATATTTTTTTTTACTATTATTATTACCGTATACCGGTATTCTAAATTTTTTTTTTATATAAAATTTTAAGGTTGGTGACCTAAATTCCAATTATCGAATTAACATTGCTCTAACTATTCGAGATTTTTGATTTTTAAATTATTAAAAGTGCTACTAAAATCGAAGATTTAAAAATATAAAGAGTATTTTCCCACTTCGATCTTATCTCCCTGTTTATTTTACCCGCGTACGTCGAAACCGCTTAAGTTAAGGCAAGACTTTTCCTAACCCCCTTCGGTTCACTTCCATCTTATCTCACCTGCATTTTTCAATTTTCTCCCCATCGATAAGTCCAAAATAATATTTTGTATAATTGAATTTTAATATTCAAGTAGCGTGGAATAATGTATTTGGCATGGCTGGCAGTGACATTCACGCTGTGACATTGTGTCGCCATGGCGTGTCATTTTCAATACATTACGCCGTAATGTTTAAGGCTATAATTACGGAAATACTTCATCATCGACTGCCATTATTCTCACCGCGTGAACGACGTGTTATTTATCTCGACTGCATGTTTGTTTACAACCAAATTGATTAATTATGCAGCCATTTTTTCTTCTTCTTTTTTTCTATTCTTTTACGCAAGAAATAAAAGAAAAAATGAAGGAGCGCTTTTTTTTTCTGTTTCTTTTTTTTTTTTCCTTTCTCTATCTATTTCATTGTTCGGAGATATCGTTTTCCGATTAATTTCGTAAGTCTTTTATTTACAAATTGCCCCGGGACGATTTATTCAATTATTCTTTTGATTTGATTATTGTGTCACTGCGGTTTCTTTTTAATACTTAAAAGTTATACTGTACTGTTTTAAGAGGAACGTTTATTATAAAAGGCTTTCTTTTTTACGTCAAAACTGATCATTAACTGATAAAATTAATTGAGATGTAAACAAAACGATTTCGTTTCTGGCGTTTCTATTCCAAGCAAAAACAAAATAAATTAATTCAATACATGTAATCAATAGTTTATAAAGCTGAAAAATGTTTTATAATGCTTTAGCAAACACGTAACTAATGTTTGGTTTATTGATCAATAATAAAATAAAGTACAACTATTATTTATTTTATTATTTTTGTTTGGTTTGTAAAACGTTTTTAACCAAAAAAAAAACATTTTTATTTTGGTATTATTAGTACAGTATTTTTATTTAATTAAAGTTTAGTTTTAAAACAGTTATTGAATTTAAGATCAATGAATTGATATACTGTAGTGCGCTTAATGGATTTTCAGTTTATTTTGTCTCTATAGAGATTTTAATAGAGGCCTACATATTTTTTGTGCTAGTTATTAACTGTGTATCAATTAATATTAATGCAAAAATCATAAAATTGGTTTGTAAATTTCACATAAATAACTCTTAAATTTGTTAAGCTATATTTTTGATTTTCATTTTAATCTTTCATTTAAAATCAAAAAAAAAAAAAAAAGAATTGATTTTTAACGTTATAAATTGTTGATTTTTAGATGCACCGGAAGTACGCATCGTGATCAGTCCGAGTACGGCGGTGGAGCACGTGACTAACGTGAGCCTGAGTTGCGAGATCGAGGACGCCAAACCATCGGAAGTGAAGCGCGTGCGTTGGTTCCGCGACAGTCAGCTGATCGAGGAGAACGACGAGTTGACTAAACTGCTGGAACACGTGGACCGCACGGACCATCGCAATTACTCGTGCCAGGCGGAGAATGCGGTTGGCTGGGGTCAAGTGGCTGAACCGGTGCTGCTCGACGTCATATGTAAGTACTGAACCCACTAGATATTAGGCATGCTATGGGGGGGCGTCGCTTTGGAAGGGGAGTGGTGAGGGGGGAGTTATTTATTCGCGCTCAAATTGACTTTTAGCGAAAAGGAATCGAAAGAAAGTAATCGACAGTTCTACCGGAAATGGAAATGTCACCAACTTCATTGTTATTTAGCGCGCGCAATGTCCAAACCTTAAGTGACTAACGCTATCCTATCTCGCGGTAAATCCCTAAGGGAATTGATTCGACAGGCTCCTCCCTCTTTTCTTCATCGAGCAACTTAAGTCGGTGGGTGGTTGGGGGTTGGGTGGGGGGAAGAAAGGAAGGAAGAAGACATTTACGATCTGACACGAAAATTTGTTTTCTAAGAGACTCGGCGTTTTTCTTGAAGGCGAGAAAAAAAAAGTTAATTAACGTTTTTTGTTGTCTTTTTTAATTAGGGCAAAGGTGTTGAACTCAGGTAGCGCTATCTGACTTTATTTTGATATTTTTTGTAGATATAAATACTCATTAAAAAGTCTTATTTAAATGAAATCGTTAATGAGTTTTCGCTTTCGTGAAATTAACGGATTTTAAAGCTCAAAAATTGATTTTTCTTTTTAAAATTTTATTAATTTTCTTAAAACAAAATTAAACTTTTGCATTATTTATTTTGAGTTGGTTTTAGCGTTTTATAATATTTACTAAATTTAATTAGTTTCGTGCTTTAATATTTTATTCATTAGTTGTGGCCATTTGAAATTTTTATGAAAATTTATAGGTTTTGGGAATAATAATAATTTCAGCTAGAATTATTAATCAGAGACCGCCCATAAAGCCCGCCCGCTCGGGATTATTACACATTCACTATGATTGATTTTTATTAATACTAAAACGGAATAAAAAACAGCTTTAATAATTTTTAAAATAGTTCTGATAAAACTTTGTTTTGTCAAGTTTTTATTACTATTATTTTTTTTTTTTATGAATTTGAAAGTGAAGTTTGAATTATTTTTTTTTATAGATTTATTTTCTTTATTTTTTTTAAATTATGCAAGTTAGTTGATTTGATCATGCTTTTATTTGAAAGAAACTTTAGATAGGATTTTTTTTTTTTTTATTTTCAGTTTTGAAAATGCATTTTTTTGTATGCTTTATTAGATGTAGCCTAGATAGCCTCAGGTTTTATTTATTTTTTACTTAATTTTTATTTTACTTTATTTTTTGTTTAATAAAATTAATCTTTTAGGATATTCATCGAAACTATTAAATATTTTTTTTTCTGGCATTAGAAGTACAGTATTATATTTAATCTATTTTGCTCATACTGGATAAACTTAAGTTCGTCTCTTATGTTTCTTACTTAATTTTTTTTATTTATTAATGAGCACTTAGCATCCTCCAATTTTTCCAAGGAAAAAAAAAATCTTAAATTTTCATTTTAGCTTTAATTTTTTGTTCCCCCATCGGCCATTTTGTCTCTTTCCTCGTTAATGTTTTCTATTTCGTCGCCCATTTTGCTTCTCGTCGCTAAGACGCATCGTCGAAATAACGATAACGATTCAGTTAATTAACGTTTCATCATTGTTAAAGCGTAAATTTTCAACACTCGTTTTAATTCCTCACCAAAATCGACCAAAAAGAGGCGGCGTTACGTGACTTGAAATCTTGCATTTCCGGTGACGTCACAGCGGCCTTAACGAGAAAGACTACATTGAACAAAAAAAAAAGTCTGAATAATTGATGGCTAGTAGCGAGGGGGGTCTTATAGAAGGTGCGAAATTCGGTACAGGTCACGTGTTTAACGGACATAAATTATCTCGGCAATTTTCTTCCATCCATTTTTTAGATATGTCACGCTTATGTCCAATTACGCCTTCATCTAATAGGGCCAAGACCGTTGTGGGTGTCACGTAACCATCACGTCACACTATCACTCGCATGCTAAATTTAATTCCACATATCACTTTTTTATATCCCCTATCCCCCCTACTCTTACTCAGGTTTTTTTTTTTCTCTCTCTCGTCTTTTATTTTCTTCATCTCTTATGACACTCTTTTTGCGCTCGTTTTCTGCTTTGATGGAGAAAGATTTATGGATGAGCATCTGTTAAGGTTTGGGAAATGCTTCGTGTCACGTTATGTGGTGGAATTTTATTTAAGACGCTCGTCGTACTTGCGTGTCTCTCTCCCCCTTACTCTTACTTCTACTACTACTACTCTCTCATTTTTATTTATAGGCGTTGA
The DNA here is from genome assembly GCA_034692225.1 of Polydesmus complanatus. Classification (NCBI taxonomy): domain Eukaryota; kingdom Metazoa; phylum Arthropoda; class Diplopoda; order Polydesmida; family Polydesmidae; genus Polydesmus; species Polydesmus complanatus. Next base: position 22,517 of record JAQGAZ010001446.1, read on the forward strand.
AATATTGCTTATTCGCCTATCAACAGCATTTTTAAAAAGCGATTTCTTCTCACTCTCGCTCACTCACTCACTCTTAATCCGCCATTTCCTGCTGTTTATATCCCGCGTATTACGCTCATTAATTGCACCCTATCGCCGTTTCATTTATTCGCTCGAATTACGCATGCGTCAACAAATTTAAATTAAGTAATTGAAGGAAGAGATAGATGGAGATTCTGCAGATTATTATTATTATTTTTCGTTTTTTTATGTGCATGGAGATTGTTTAAATGTCTCCATGAATAACATCATTTTTTTTTTCTTCTTTTGAAGTTTAGTTTAATAATGTATTACGCGTATGTTACGCCAAACTTCGGTTCTAGAGTTAAAATATGATTATTAGGGTATAACATTTACTAAATAAACGAATGAAAGAAAAAATAAATAAATACAGTAACGAGAAAATTGTAGTAATTTGTCTTTCATTTTTTCTTGTTTCAAAGTAATTTTATTTTGGAAATTTGATACATAAGGCGGTATTTATAGTTGTTTTATTATACAATGTAGAAGAAGTTAATTTTAAATGAATGTTCACGTTTTTTTTTTTTATTTATAGTTCCTATTTAAATATTGCTTAAATCTTAAGGAAAATATTGCGCTTATAAGCCGGGGCACGCCAATCCCCTGTTTAAGGGGATACACTGTAGATAATTATAATCTAGTTATATTATATTATAATTTTTATTTAAAATGGGAAATTAATAGTCCCTATTTTCTTTTTAATATATTTAGGGTATATCCCTTAAGGATTTTAATGTTACTATCACAATTGAATGGTTAATAACTCATTTTACTGCAAAATGTCGTACCTTATCTTTACTACCATATTGTCATAATTTCTGTAGGTGTAAACCTGAAATAAAATAAAATAAAAAAAATAAAAATAAAAGATGTTTACCAAAATTACCACACTCCGATAGCTATGTTCAAGCGCTCCAAAGTAGGAAACAAATTTAAAAAAAATAATTAATCGACGACGAATCATCTTATTATAATTAGTATTTAAAAACTTTTATACTACTGTATAATATATTATTACTTTTTTTGTTTGGAGATCGCCATGAGTAACATGGACGATAAGTACTACCCCAGACGCACCATTGGTCATGAGGGAGCTAAAACTAACCTTATGCATCACAATAGCTATTTATATGACCAATAATCTCTTTAAAATAAATGATGAATATTATTGTCAAATTGGCGGACGATTTTGAAGAAACAGAAAAATTTAATAACAAAGCTTACCTGTACCTTCTTTTATTTTATCTCCTGTAATTTGTTAATCGGGGTTATTCCTGCACCGGTATTTGAAATATGATTAGGATATTAATTCAGAACCCGGTAGATGGAGTTTTTAATTTGAAGATGCTCAAAGATAATTTATTAGGAAAAAGTTAATTTTGTTATTTTTTAAGAAGATTAAATTTTTTTAAGGGAAACAAATTTGTTTTTCTTTTAGAACTTACCTTCAAATTTTTTTTACGCATTTTCAATATTGAATGAAGCACGTTCACGGAATAAAAGATAAACTATTCTTTTTTATTTTGTGATTTGACGAAACCTTATTTGATTAAGCAGAAATTATTAGGTTGGTATTTTATGCAGCGGGTTGATAAATGGGAATGTAAACTATAACTTTTGAAAAAAATTAAATTTGTAAATGTAAATTGATAAATATGATTTTTAATAATAGCGAAATTTTAATATTTAAGCAAGACGAAAGAAAAAAACAAAAAATGGGAAGGGGAGTGATTTGAATGACTATACTGTACATGTACGCACGTATACTTTATATACAGTATACGAGTATAAGACGACTTTCGATTGTGTTTCTTTTTTTCCCACTCAAATTGCTGTTTTTTTTTTTATCGCGCTATCTGTTTTTTGCGGTTGTTTCTTTGCTTTTTATCGTTTAGAAAATTGAGCGTTTCGTCTGAGTGGAGTTTATAGTTTTGGCGCCATTTTGAAACACGCGAGATGAGCTAAACGACTTCTCCTAACTAATTTGTCATCAAGTGTCCACTTCAGTTTTATTACGGCCCCCGAATTAACTACATCCCAGTTAAGGTTATTCACTTAATTAAGCTTAACACGCTGGGTCATAAGACATCAAAAACTCAATTTAGGGATGGTCTGCTGTTGCCACTACTGTACAACACGCGCTCTTGTACGTAACACCAATTTTTAAAATTAATTTAGCAAATAATAAAGTTCCTAATTCATCTCTCTCCTAGACGTCTAAAATCTTCGTATAACAAAGTTAATGAGATGAGAATTTTATTAATTAACTTTAGCTGAAACTTTGGTAAAAATGGGAAACACCTCAAAATTTCATTAATAAAATAATTGGGCCAAATACTTTTTTTTTTAATTAAATATTTTTTTTTTGTATTTTACTTGTTTAAAATGATATGAAAGTTCTGTACAATATTCTAAACAAACGCGAGAATATAATAGTTTTTAAAAATATACAGTTAATAGAGACTTTGCTATATTTTTGTTTCAGTATAAATAATTAATAATATAGTTTTTTTTATAATTATGCTATGATATTAGATCTATTATGACTATACCCTGCTCAATTCCAACTAGCTTTTCAATAGGTTTTTTTTATTTATATTTAAAACTCAAATTTTCTTTTCAGTAGAAAACAAAAGTTATTGAAGAATAAGTAATAAACTATGTAAACATTCTGCGCATGCACGGAAGTTAGAGTACGAGGCGGTACTGTGCATACCAAATTGACTTAAGTTATGTAATATAAAAGTTTTTTTTGGACATAGTAAAACACTATTAAAACTACTCTAGATTTTCTTTATTTGCCATGCTAGCGTTTTTTATGCGCAAAATCTCTAATGTTATACATACTATTTTATAAAACTAAAAACGGTTCTTTATTTCTCTTTTATTATTATTTTTCTTATTAATAAATATTTTTTGTATTAAACATTGAATATTTCAGATAAAAATAATTTTTTCTTGTAGAGAAAAATCAATATAAAAGTTTTTATTATACGAGTAGAAGCTTTTCGAAATCGCTTTCCTCTTGTGTTTATTTGAAATGACCGGAAATGAGGCCAAGTCGAATTTTCGAAAGCAGGATTATTGGAAATCCTTACTTTTGTAAACAAATATAATATGTTCACAATATTAATACTTTTAGTTTCAATTTTCCATTAAGTAGCTAGGCGAATGAGTGAAAGTGGGAGTGGTTCGGAGATAATATATAGAACCACTATATAGAAAACTAATCGCGTGTTATATAAACAAACGAGAATAAAAATGTCACGTGTTAAGAGTAAAAAACGAAATTGTATATTTAAATTTTTTAAAGAATTGAATAATTGATCTCGGATTACTGAGGTTTTGGATTACCGGAATTGTTTGCTAGTTTTAGATTTAGCTATTAGCGTTTTGTTTTTTTCTCTTTTTTTTTTCTATTTAAAATAAATATTCCCGCGTTATAAGCGATTTAATACATTTTGGTCGCGATCGACGAAACCGCGCAAAAGAAAATCTTTTAATTGAAGCAAAATCCTCCATCTTCAATATGAGCACTTTGCCGCGCATGCGCCAGCACATACACTCGAATAAAAATGAAAAAAAAAAAAAGTAAAAGTTTTAGCGAAAGAATGACGTTTTCTCGGATGTGTCAAGAACACGTGACGTGTTATGAGGAAAACAACTTTTTTTTTCTTTCTTTTTCTTATTCTACGCCTCGTAATTTGTACCACAGGAGGGCGCGCTTAGCAGCTGCCTGTGTTTCGACAGAACGATGCGAGTGGAAAAGGAAATCCTCCCGTCTTCCGATTAGCATTCCCATTTTTTTTTTTATATATTTTTATTATCACTTTCTTTAATTTATGCTCGAAATTTATTTATTTTTTTCGGATGCATTTTTATATCGCGTCGAGGTAATAATATTACGACCTCATTTTCCAGCTAAAATCTTAAAAAGATAAAACGGTCCTTTTATTACGGCCGCAGAGTCGTTTTGTAAACGAAATGTAAAAATACCGTTTCTTTGTTTACGTTTTGGGAAAAACTTTATAACACGTGTTATTTGCTCAGAAAGGAAATTAATTATTTCCGAGTTCCCTCTTTACTATTATATAATATATATATATTTTTTTATTTTATTATTATTATTATTATTTTGATAGCTCAACGTTAGAACCATCTTCTACACTTGTAAAATTGCGTATTATGAAGTGTTAAATCTCAAATGGATTTTCATAAGAAAACGACGCTCTAAACACATTTTGAGTTTAACTCGGAAATAAATGCTCGTTGGAAAAAAAAATGCACGGGAGTTAAATAGATAGAATGCGAGAGAGAGAGAGATAGAGCGAGAAAGAAAGTGGTAATTACTTACATTTTCATCTAACACGCGTTTTGAATTTAGATCAGTTTGAATGACGAAAAAACGAAAAAGAAAAAAAAAAGGTGTTAACGAAAAGGGTGGGAGGTGTTTAATGGGTGGTAGCGTTAGATGAGTAGGAGGATGTGTTTGAGGATATGGGTGGGAAGAAATTGTCAATGTTGTCGCGAGATTAGAGCGGGAAGAAAGTTGTTTCACTAATATGAGAGCGGTCACCATAGACGAGCATAGTAAAACGTAGCGTTTATTTTGAGACAGCTTTTTTTAAAAAAAAAAAAAAAAATCCCAACCGCTCGTATTTATGAATAGAAAGAGATTGTGGGTGAATAATAAGTGGGAAAAGAAGATGGTGCGAATGAGAAAATAACAGAAAAAGAAGAGAGAGAGAGAGATGGGGAGGGAAAAAAAATGTAGTTTACGTTAATGCGTTGCGAAAACACAATTACATGCGACACCTAACGGTTGAATCAGATAAAACTTTATTTATTCATTCTATTTTATTAAACCAGAGAGAATTTGTTTATGTTTAGGAAACCGAATCTCTTATTTTCTTTTTCTCTCTCTCTCTCTCTCTCTCTCTCTCTCTCTCTCTCTCTCTCTCTCTCTCTCTCTTCTTTTTTTTATATATATATTTATATTTCCGACTACAAATTACTAACTAATCTTAATCTTAACGGGTAAAAGTTAGCGCATGCGCGTTGGAGAAAAAATTCTTTCCAATTTAATTTTTTATCAACTATCTTTTGCACATGCAAATGAGAGAAAAAGTTTTGTTTACGTTTTTATTATATTATTATATTTTTGAAAATTTATTTTTTTCTGCGGCTAATAAAACTTGCAAATGAGATTATTAAAAAGCTGAAATTTGTTTTTGCTATTTTTTTTATAACGATAGTTTTAAAAAGGTTTTAAAAAATACATACGTAAGTATAAGGCATAATAAGCATTTCCCTGATTCTCTTATTATTATTTTTTTTTTTTTTGTGTTTATTTCCGACAGGATGCGCTGTATAAACCTAATTTTCACTTTTTAATTAATAACTGCAGTTGCCATGACAACTCACTTGGTTACATCTTTTTGTCGTCGAATGAAAGTCGAAAGGAAAAATTATTATAAATTATGCAAGTTGAGTTTTTTTTTTTTTTTTAATATAATAATTTGAACTTTTGCTACTTGTAAGGAGGCGTAGATGGCGCCATCTATAAATAATCATTTTCGCTTTTTTTATTAAAGAAAAAAGTTATTTAAAATTGAATGTAAATTAAGGTTTGTTACGACCCAGCCCCAGCTTGCAACCGCATTTATTACTTACGTATAAAGCATAATTAATTTATGTAACCACGTATTATTTTTTTTTCTTCTATTTTTCTATAGGTAATAATTTTTTTCAATATTTATAAAGTAACAACGCGGGCTTCTTTTTATTATTATTTTTTTTTTTTAGTTAAATTTATTTTATTCTCAAAATACAATTTTATATTGCAACTCGCTTTTAATTATATATTACAACCATAAAAAGAAATATTAATTTGCGTTTTTATGAAAAGTTTAGTAAGTCGTTCTATATACATTTATTGAAAATTCGATTTTATTCATATACTGTACAGTGTAATAAAATGCAATACATAAACAGTACCATAATACATGTAATTATACGAAGAATATTAGGTTTTTAGTAGTTTATGATTTGATGCTTTAGTTTGCAGTTAACTGTTTATTAGATCTTCAATGCTTATTAAATTTTTAGTTAGTGTTTTTTGTAGTTTTGTTTTTGTTTTTGTAGTGTTTTGTAGTAGCCTATTAGAGTTTATTAAGTGTTTATTAGTATTTGCTAAGTGTTTTTTAGAGCTTTTAAAAAAAGCTTATTAAATCATAGTCTACCGTAGGTATATTGTAATTTATTAAGTGCTTCGTGCTAACCCAATTTGAACTGCGCCCGACAGTGATATTATGAGATTTTTTCTTGACCATCCAAATTCTAGTTTGTGGAAACAACGACTTTTAATTTTATTCACGTTTCTCGCCAAAATTAGACTTGTCCGAACACTTTAAAGAGTCAAAAATAAAGCCTGAAGAAGCATTATACCGTATTGTTAAAAAAAGGACAAGTTCTTGTCCCATTTTTACTGTTAAATAGCGAAAGGAGCTGTATTGATTTTGTGGATTTATAACGTTTTAGCTGTTTTAACTTTTTAGCAGCAAAAGAAATTAGATATAGAACTCTAAAAATTGGTTTTAAATTTTTTATTGTTTGAGCGGAAAACTAAGTAAAAAGGCGACATGTCACCAGTAGATTCTATTGATCTTTCTCTGATATCGGTTTCACACTGCTTATATATACAGTACATATTTTTTTTTAACGCAGGTAAATTAAAAAGTCAGAACAATTTTTGAACCTTTAAAAGCTTTTTTTTTTTTGGTTTGCGAGGCAGTTTTTTGAGTTTTCTGAAACAATTTGTGACAAGTAACTTTTTCTCAATTAGCGATTCGTATGAAATCTTTAAAGGCCAAAAAGTTTAAGCTGATGATCGCTTTTTCATACTTGTAAGTAGTGTAGTGATTTGTAGCACCCCCCAATCAGATTGCAGGGATTTAGTGTGGGAGGCGTTTTCGACCAATCAGAG
>JAQGAZ010001447.1:0-29545 GCA_034692225.1 Polydesmus complanatus
TCTGATTGGTCGAAAACGCCTCCCACACTAAATCCCTGCAATCTGATTGGGGGGTGCTACAAATCACTACACTACTGGGCATTATTGATGCCGCGCGAGCAGTAGGCGGAATGTGTGTCGGTTATCATTGAATGCAAATGAATGACAGTTCGTCAGTCACTGGAGGATTTCTTTCATATTGTCAACTGAACTATTATTTTTCTGTATTCTAGCTCTATATAATAACTTGTTTACTGTATCCTGAAAGCATAGTATATTTGAGTTATATAGGTTAAATGGTCACGTGCCATTACTGATAGGTCTACATGTAGGGCCTACAGTATAATATGAGAAAACATTTTTTTAAAATAAATGTATAGTAGGCTTATCAGTGTAGGTTTTTCTTCCTTATTATGCAACCTTTATTACACTAATTATACTAGTTTGTTTTTTTTTATTATAAAAAATACTCCGTATTAATTTAATGTGATATGAGTTTATCTCACTTTTCAATGTAGCCTATTTATCTTACTTTAAATTTTCTGAACCGATTTCGACTGGCGAAAGTAATTGAACTTATTGGGTTGTTTTTTGAGTTAGTTTAGGACTATCGCATGAATTTGAAGACCCTGGGGCTAATAACAAAAATCCCCTTCACGTTAGCAGAAATAATAATCCATGAAAGTTTTTGCTTGTCTAGCATAAAAAAACAAGTTTTTTGAAATGAAACCATTAGAAATACGAATTTAGCTTTTATGTAAAGAAATTTCAGAAAAAAACAAAAAAGAAAAGAAGCAAAACAGTTTATTATTTATAAAACATTAACCTCAAGTTTGATTTTTTAAAATACTGTTCCATGTAATATTTTCCATTGCTCTGTGCTCATCTTTAGGGGAATGTAAAAAATTGAAATTATTTTTATTTCGAAAAGCAATACAATATTACATGCACCGAGTCAACTAAGCAGTGATTTTTTTAAAAAATCAAATTGGCTTATACATAATGTTCATGACATTGTAGGCTACAGTATTACACAAATGGGGTGGAACTTACTCGTAGAATCCGTACCCGGTAAATGAATGAAATCTGTGAACAATTATGTTGAAACTATACAAATGAAATTTTAATTTATTAAAATATTTAGTATTTATTTTAATAAAGGCAAACAGTATACCGTTCAATCTAATTTGGAAATATGGTATTATATTGACAGTCGTGAAAAAGATTGCAGTTGTTATTACGAGGAAATATTTCTTAGATATCAGAATAAAATTGTAACGTCAATTCTTGTTTATTCGAACGGTGTCTACCTGTATTTCAAAATCACATCATTCATTCGCCATCGGTTTCTGATGAGATGATGCGTAGTCAACACAGTTTGATTGCTTATACTTTATGATGGGATCGGAGCTACTACCGTAGTTTTGATATTTCCGAAGAAGTAAACATGCGATACGATATACTGCAGTGATATAGAAATTTTTAAAGCGCGAGCGAATTATTGACGAAGTATACTACGCTTAACTTTTGTCATTTTCAAGTACAGGGAATAAATAAGTTTATGCGAATATTTTGTATGCAACATTATTTAGTATACATACATGTATTATTATTGGTAAAAAAAAAATTGGGTGCATTTTAATCACTTGTTTATAAAATTAATAAAATACAAGAACTTATATTTTAATAAATATTTTTTTTATAAAATAGATATTACATGTACTGTATTTGGTTTTGAAAGCTGGATTTTTATGGGAATTATATAGTTATATATTTTTTAATCAGTTTTATTTTCAGTGTATCAATATGTTAATTCAAATAAACTTGATGCTTAATTTTGAATTGATTAAGCGGGGTAAAAAATCGTGTATTAAGCCGAATCATTACGGTACCTTGATGGCGTCTATCGGCGCCCGTGACCTTTATTGGCCAAGTTTTCGACTTGGTTATTTGCAAAGTGCTACGCTATTGAGTTGATAGATGGAGGTTTAATCCGATCATGTTTGCCAACGGTGATTATGATTGATGGTTCAGATAACAAATCTATCAATCTCTAAATAAAACAAAAAAATTAGAAAATATTACTTTTGTTAGAATTCAGGTATAAATAAACACATCTTATGATTTTTTAAGAGCACATGTTACAGCTCTAATACGGGTAATTGGTATAATAATAACTTTTAATTTTTATTACAGGTATTGTAAAGATCGAACTTGTTGAAAGGGAATCGTTATTCTGGCGTTTCCAAAGAGGAAAACCTCGAACTTACTTGAGCACCATTGAGGCGGTGTATTACGTTTTGGTGGAGATCCATACTTTATTTATCGAATCGTCTTACCAAGGCGAATACGACAACCTCTTGTTCTTCTTCAAGTACATGTTTCGGAAGATTAATACGTTATATCGGCCTGAAAACCTCCGAGTTAATCGACCGTTAGAGGAATTTCCTTTAAAGAAACCTGCATATGGGAATCTTTGACGTTGACGAGGAATTTACAAGTATCGGTAAGTGAAACTTTTTTATTACTATTATTGGCGCTTACGTAGTTGAATTAGAAGAATTGGGCGAGTTTTTTTTTTTTTAAGAATTGATATTTTAAAATAACAACGGCAAAATTAAGTAGGGAATTTTTCAATGATCATTAAATTTGATCTGTTTGAAAACAATATTTTTTTAACGCGTCTGTTTGCCAATTTGTTTTAGCAAACGCCATACGGTAATACTGTACTGTATTGTTAAATGGAATATTTATTTTATTGCAGTAATGCGATGATAATTTTCGAATTTACTTACTGTACTATTATTTATTACATTTCCACTTGGGGCAAATTTAAACTAAAAAAAAAATTAATTTATGAGGATATTGAAAAAGTTTATTTAATAATGACCTGCGCGTTAATTTTTTAAAGCTTTCAGTAGAAAGTATTAAAATTTGTTGAACGTCCCTGTTGTTTTCATTGTTGGCACATTCACAAAATGTTGTCGGTACTTTTTTATCGGGATTAAAATATCTTTTTTGAACGAAATTGCCTTCAATGTGGATTAGGACACAGACTATAGAAAAAGTTTTAAAAGTTTATCACGTACATCTTTTTTATTTTTGTTATCTTAGGCTTATTGACTTTTCTGAAATTCTTTTCTTTTTTTAAAGATATACGGTACTGTAGATGTACGCGTAATAGTTGCGTTTCATCGGTCTTCTTTAATTTTATACTTTTGGTATAACACGTTTGCCTTATAATAACTTATGAATTGGGACTGTAGTGTTTTTTTTATAGTTTTTTATAGTGGGCACGGGCCTTTTTTTTTTTTTTAAAAAAAATTATATTTTATCAGTATTGAGTTTTCCCGCATGCACTATGGAGGCTTTATCTTACTACTCGAGTTGTAAAGGCTACTCTAGACTCGTCATTTGTTTTTAAAATAAGATTCCTTTTGTTGAAAATAACTTACACAATTTTTATATTTTTCTAACGTGACTTTTACTATGTTATTTCATCGGGGGATGGCTTTTCGCGGCTATTTATTATCTATCTATTTGATCAAATATTCGAGCTTGAAATGGCAGTTTGTCTTTAAAATTGCCCGTTTTTCCAACCTGAAAGCTTTCTAACCTTGTTGTTCACGTGATGTGAGGTAAGGAGAGTGAAAAGAATGGGCGAGACTATGTTTTGTTTTATGCATTTCTTGTAAATCGATTTTAGTGATATTTTTTCGCTTCTTTTTTGGATAAAATACGGGGGTAAAATAGCAAGAGATATACGTGTAGCTTTCGTAGCGTTATTGAAACCTCGAATATGTTTCAAATAAAACACTTTTACGAAGGAGGTCTAATTCATTTGTGGTTTTCGCCTACAAATTCCACTACGCGCAACACAGGTATAAATAAAAGATATTCGAGAAAAATAAAATTTTTTTTTCGAGCAGTCAGGGGAAACTTTAACATTAAGAATACTGTATTTTGTATGCTTGGCTTCTAAACATTAATATTTATTCACGTATGTAACCGAATAATTCGGCTTTGCATAAAATAAGATATGGCTATCCGAATGTGGAAGCGCGTTTTTTCACACTTTTTTTTTCAACTGAGGAATGAAAAGCGAGGGGGAGGGGGGAATATTGTGAAAATGCAAAAAGTATTTTAAGTCGCAGTTTGGAAAATAATCTTGTCTGCTCCTACTAACAACAATACAAAACAGGAGAAAGAATGCGTTCGACATTCATTTTGGTTTAACGTCGCAACTCAAATATTTTAGGTTGCGAAATATGGTTGGAAATATTGAAATACAGTAATATTTTCGTACTGTATATATTAAAGCAGATTTTTTTATCATTTAGATTTTAGTTAAAACGGGTCATGTTTGTGTTATTAAACAGCTTAATTTGTCGATGTTGACGTTAGAAATTGTTATTAATTAACTTTTTGAATACGCGTTCTCGTACTGTATCAATATTTATAAGAGTGTTACTTGAACTGTAATTTAATTGCAACTTTCATAAACGAAGATAAGTTTATGCTGATTATTCCTACGGGTGATCGAATCCCCGTTGATCTTCGATAGTGCTTCTTTCGCATAATTTAGCCATTTATCAAGTGATGAAAATGGAAACGCTTTGAGAAACCTGCAAACTTGTTGACATTTACGTCATCTAATGGAAGTGCACGAAGGCAACCGTCTCTTGCAAGTTAACTGAAAACTTTAATTTTTGTTGGCCCGTTTTCATCAGTTTGATTTTTTTTTAAAAAAAAGTGATTTTTGGAGTTATTTTCGTATGCGGATGGTTATCAAATCTGCATACGATTTCTCTTCTGTTCTGAGTGATTTTCAATAGATGACTCAAATAATATGTATATTGGATGAAACAGCGCAAATTTAAAGTAGTTCATTTTTCTTACTAAGGCCACGTGAAGATTTTTATGCAAATTTTACCGTAAGAAAGCAACGTAAAACCTTACAAATTTAAATTTGAGTGAGTGCTTGTCCATTATCTAGCTCGGAAGCTTTTTATCAAGAAAAAAAAAAAAAACACAACTTTTTATGCTGATTTTTCTTCCAGCAAATGTGTACACATGTATTACAACAGTTTAGTCATCATTTTTGACTTTGTTGACTCTTTTAATAGACGAAGTATAATTATTTTCGATTTAAAAAATACAGCAACATGCAGATCAATTTTGTTTATTTTTAAAATGAATGTTTAATACACGAATTCTTGATGAAGAACTTTTATTGCGTGAATGTAATTTTTAGCAATTTTATTGCGCAACTCTTACCGGTAGGCTAGTTATTTTTTGGTAAAAAGCGTTATTATTAAGAACATTTAATTAAATGATTATACTGTAATTCTAAACACTTAATCATAAAAAAAAATTGCACACTCTGTTTTTAAAAGATTTATTAAAAACTCTAATAACTTCCTTGTTTTTCAGGCTTTTGGTTTTTATACTGCTTTTCGTTTCAAATAGAAAATTTTAAATTATGAAAATACATTTTAATGTAAGAGTTGTTACGAAAGTCGATTTCTTTCATATACGGTAGATATTATAACTTCTTCGAGAATCTGCTTGTCAGTAAAGTTTTGCAGATGGGGATTTTATCGTTTTATTTAGCGATTTATATATCATTTCTTAAACTTAAGATTGACGTCATAACTGTATCATAATTCTAGGCACGCTTCTATTTTATTCACTTTTTTTGCTATTTATAAATCTATGCTATTTTTTGGATTTTGTCTTGGTTTTTTTTTTTTGTTTTTTTATTTAAAAAAAAAAAAAAAAAAAGTTTATTTCTTTAGTAATATTGCATTACGTGTACATTTGAATGCCAAGTACAGTATTGTTATGCGTTAATTCTTTGAACGTACTTTTACTGATAAAATGTCAATGTGATATAAAGCACAGCACATAGTTGATATCCCATAATTTAGTCGCATAGAAGACGTAAAAAAATAATTATTGCTCGTAATTTTGCGTTATAGGGAAAAGCTCTATTCCTTTCTTTCCATTGCACAAGTCATAATGAAGATCGTATCGATTTTTCTCGGAGTTTCGAGATATTTCTTAATATTATATTTTTTTGTATATAAAAAAAAAATTGACGGGAAGTAAAGGTAAATTTGTCAAATAGTTTGCGTGTCAATCGCATGTAGTGCAGACATATTGAATTCCGTATCAGAGATTGATTTGTATTAAGCTCCCAAAATTCCTCGCCGGCATTATTACACTGCCTTATTCGCAATATTTCTCCAAAGACTAAGTATAAATGAAAACGACATATTTTTTTCGGTCTCAAAATCAGCAGTTGATAACAACAACAAAAATAATTTTGTTTATTTTAAACGGTTTATTATAATAATATTTATTATATTATGATCGTTGAAATAGGGCAAATCAAATTGGTTAATATAAATATTTTTTTTTGGGAAGTTCTTAAAATAACTTTCAGATTTGGCATATTTTTTTTTCTATTAAGTTTTATTAAATCGAGTAATTCGTGGCATGAGTAAAGCGTGGTTCGACTTCTTTCTGTCATCTCACTCTAAAATAAATGTTGCGAAAAGCGGTGGCAAACGCATAAACTTGTAGCTTGCCTTAAACAAGACGTCGAAGCCATTTAGTGATGAAAGTGTCGGAGTGCCTACTTTGACAACTTTATTGAGGCCGTTTTCTATTAACCCTTGAAATAGAAAAGCATCTTTTCCACCTGCGCTCTTTTATTGTTTAATGTTATTTGTTTTTAGATCTTATAATAAAATTTCATATCCGCTTTCAATTTAATAACTTTATTGCCGATGACGTTTTTCTAAAATATTAAATCTTCTGAGAAGTCTCGTTCTCCCCCACCCTCTTCGTGAGGGATGGATTAATTAGTTTATCTTAATTTCAATATCGATTTAATTTGTTACATTTTGTTTTCTTAATTTATGGTTGAGATTTGAAGAATAATCACTTGGGAAATTTAAAAAAAAGTTTACATTTTAAGCGGTTTAAATACTTAATGTGCGTTTACTATTTTTTTTTAAAATGATAATTCTAAAAAAAAAAAAAAAGATGAATAAGATTAAAATGTAAAAGAAGTGATCTTGTTGTTTTCAATTAAGGCCGCGAAAGTTTTTTGTATCGTATACAGTAAATTGAAACACTACTACAGTATTACTATCAAATAGCATTGAAAAGAGCGTTTTGCGATATTATTCTTAATGGAAATGGTAGCTTGAATTTGTTCGAGTTTTCGGAATTCATTTAAGAAAAGCTTTTGTAATTTATAATACTGTACCTGGCGAGGATTTTATTTTGCAGGAAGTTAAATTTTTTATGAGAAAACGACTTGTGTTTGACTTGCTTGGGAAATCTCGAACAGAGATTTACGTAATTCATGCGGATAATGACTTAAATAATTAATTGTTGAAGCTGATTGCTAGTGACAATTATTAAAGACATTTGTAATGTTATTGATAAGAAGAAGGGGGAAAAAAAAGGAATGTTAATCCACTTAAATTTAAGTTGTGATTTACTAATTTGTCTTAATAAATCATTTTGAAAGTCAATCTCAACAAGTTTAAAATATTGTTCTCGGTACAGTATTATAGCCGCTTTAGTTGAAAACGATATTGTTTCAATTTTTAAACATGAATTTTTAAAGACGATTTTGGTTTTGAATAGGTTTTCTACTTTATATTAGCATAATACGAAAACATTTTTGTTTTTCCGTCATTTTGAGTTTTTAATTACTATTACATAATGATTCGAAATAGGTCGCGCAAGTAGTGGTAAACGCCGTAACAAAAGTTTGAGCTTTTGACGTCAAAAGTACATTTTTTGTTACATAGATGGGAATTTTTTTTAATCAAATCTACGATTAATTCGATTAGTTTTCAATTACAATTTTATACAATGGGTACTGCTGTAATCAAGAGAAATTATTAATAAAAAATCTATTGGTTTGTCAAAATAATATGGGAAGAAAAGAAATGGGCTTACCTAACGTCAAAAAGCAAAAAAAAAAAAAAAATCAATTTTTTGATTAAAAACGTACATTCAAAACAATAAAATTACATACAGTAATTTGAAAGTCCCAAATGAGAAAACTCAAAATTCATCATAAACTAAGAGCAAAGACTTTTTTTTTTTTTAAATCATTAAAATTTTAAATGTTAACTCACGGTGTTTATGATGTTTGTCTTCTGTCGAAATGGATTTATAACGAGGCTTTGAAAAAAAAATTTGTTTTTTGACGCAGTAAGCTCTGCCTAAACACTAGAAGCTTTTAAATCTTTGGTGAAATGCAGTGTTCGTTGCGTTTGATTTGAAAAAGTGGAAGGTTTCGATAAAAAAAAATATTACAGTAGTTAGATTCAATTTAGAAGTTGAAGTATTGTTTGGTGCATAGTAAAATTTAATGCTGATGCCAATTGAAGGCCCATTGACGTCGTCGACTAGAGCGCTGCGTGAGCGAACTAGATTTGTGGGTTGTGGCTACGTTCTCTTTTGCTTATCCATAGGCCTTTAGCTATAAAAGTGTTGGTTTCCGATCTACTGTCGATCACTCAACAACTACTTTTGCTCACTTCACATAATCTAATCCCGGACTCTCGCTCAACCAGGACTCGCTTGATCGGACTTTTTTGCTTCCTCTCGCCAAATACGGTAGTACCTACGGGACGGAAATATTACTAGTGATTTACGGCCTACTATTAGTTCTAATAGGCTTTTAAAACATAAAAGTGAACTTTTTTTTCTCATTTTTTGAATTAACTTTACAGAACTTTTGATGAAATAAGATTTTTTTTTCTTGGGTTTTGAGCAACTCTCGAAGATTTATTAACCAACAATTTTGTTTTCTTCTGATAACTTTATTACGGTGAGTTGAACTATTTATTATCAAAAACATGACTAATAGTCATTTGTAAAATTGTGTTTTTTTTTGTTTGATTTTTTTTTTACTTAGGGAAAAAATTATGTTTTAGAAAGTTATAATAGCTTCATATAATTAAAAAAATAGAATTTGTCGAAATGAATAACATAAATAGAAAATTCACTGAGCTAGAAAATGTTGAATTAGCTAATTTATTATTGAATGAGATATTTTAATGAAGCTGATGATTTGCGAAGGATTATTGCGCTTATGAAAATTGACGATAAGTATATTGGATTTAGAAAAGATTAACATTAGGAAATTCGTAGTACAGTATTACAGTATTGATGCTTTAGGGTTTATTTGTAGACGTATTACAGAATAATGGTGTTTTCATTTCTCACGTTAGATGTCAAAAATGAGCTGTAATTTTAATGACTTATTTCGACATGTCAAGAAATCGATATTTTTGGCGAAATACACTATTTTTACTATCGAGTTACTAGCGTAGTAAACGTTAATTGTGATATTTGAAGCCATCATTCGACCGCCTTTAAAACTTTTTTTTTTTTTTTTTGCAATTTACTAACAATTAAAAATATTTTCCTAAAGATAAAGTAAATTTTAGCTTTGAAAATTTAATTGAAATTTATATAGGGTTAACAATAATTTTATTAATTTATTTTCTACGTTAAAATGAATCAAAATGTAGCATGATAGCCGCTTTACCAGTATCTGCTGGTACATCTACAGATTATTTATTGACTTTATAAAATTATTAATTGGTTAAGAGATATTACTACTGTATTTTATTTATTAAGATCTTTTAGAAATATTGTAATAAGAAATATGATATTGTTGATAATGTTAAGTTATAGGTGGGTGGAAATGCGATATTAATGCATTTAAATAAACCACTATATTTAGATTTAATTGCACTTGCATTAGCTTAACTCGTCGTCATATGTCATTCAAAACTTTTTTTCCCAAGACTTACATTTTCTAGTTGGCATTGGGTTATAATGTTTCAGCATATTATGTGAAAATACATGCTACGGCATAATGCATTATTTTCTTGAGAACCTACAAAGTGAATTGTAGTTAAATACTTGTACATACCGTAATTTTCCTTTAATATACATGTAATTTTTTTTTGGAAGTGACAAACGTTTGTCATCCTACTGAGTAGAAACCGTTTAAGTAATTTTTTTTTTGTAAATTTTTAAGATCTTTCTATCACTACTTGTATTTTTTTTTCTAATTCCACGGTATCATATCTGAAGTACCTGTATACAAAATAGATTTTGTTTGCGCGTAATCGGTTTTACTTTTACTGGCATTAAATCGAATAATTTAAACACGAAACTTTAAAGCGTATCTAAAAGAAACATCTTTAGAAAAGCTGTTTTTAATTTGGTTTAAAAGTTTCATTTAATTTGCTAATGCTTTCGTAAAAAAATAAGAGTAACATGCTAGAAAGTAGTGTTTAAAGAAGAGCTTAAGATTGCTGCGGGCTAACTAATTATTACTTCCTGACGCAACACATTAAAAAATGAGTACTTGAAGCAATGCATAAAAATCTTATTAATTAATATGATGCGAGTTAATTATCGTCAATCGGAGCTTTAAATTAAAGAGAATAAATTATAAATATTCGCAGAATTCATGCAGTTAAATACGAATCGATGACGTTTCCCAATAAATTTAATTACGGTACTGTAATTTATTATTTTTGAGATTTCTTTTAACTCGTTAATTAATTGATTTTTTTTTTAAAACTTTTGAAAATAGACTAATTTAAAGTTTTTATTGGAGGTTTACAATGCTAAAAGGTGGATTGATGTTTGAAAAAGTTGAATATTATTTTGTTGTTTGATCGCGTTCTCCGAAACTGTCATGCTTTTCTCCAGAAATTTGTAAGGAACAGACATTGTGTATTAGAGCATAAAAATTGAATTCTCTATCAAATAACATTTGGGAGCAGCGAACATTGTGCATGATATACATGTCATGTCCGTATAAATCAGTTTTATGCTCTCAGTCTTTGTTGAGATTATTTTCTACTCGCTTTCAAATGCATTAGAATGGCCCAGATACAGTATGTGGGTAAAAGAGCGCCAGATGATGCCAGCATCAAATATTTATGTGACAACACTTACATTATTTTAGTCTAACTGTTGATTATTTGCTGGAAACAGAAAATTGCTCTTATATTGCTCTTTCCTCAACACCGAAACAAATCAATTGTAACGGTATGCGTTTTTACTTTACAATAAACGTTTTGGGTGAATGTTATATTAAATTTCTAGAATTTATTTAGAATAATAATTTATTTTTTATTTATTTATTTTAGTTTTATTTCGAGTTACTTTTGACTCTTAATAATAATTTTAAATTGCTTAAAATTAATTAAAAATTTCAGCGAAAAACGTTTAGCATTATTTTCATTTATCAATAATTTGGACTAATACAGCAAAATGTTTTATTGTCTTAATTTAATATTCAAATATTGAACTCGTAAATAATAATTATTAAGAATTTGTTTGTTTGTTTACGAACATCTTTTTGCTCATTAAAGTTTGTTAAATAAATAACAATAACTGTAGCCTATAGCATTTGCTTATTAAATTTAGTCTGCCCAGGCAAAGTCTATAAAAAAATATTTTGACTGAATTCATAACGCTTAATGTTATTTAACAATAATATTATGCCGCTAAGCATTCAGTTTTTTTTTTGCGATTTTAATTGTTTGAAGAATAAGGAAATTATTAAATACAATAATGTAGTTTATTTTTACCAACACCGGCTGTTTTTTTTTTAGCAAAGCGCAAAGATGAAGACAAAAATTTTGATTACGATTTAGGTTAGATTATCCGCTTATAAAAAGAACTAGTACTCGTAAAAACTGATTTAAAAATTTAGAGAAGCAGTGATAATGTTTAATTTAGATTCACCGATACTTTGGTATAATAATAATAAAAAAAGATATTATGTAATGACATATGCGGTGATGAGCGCTTTTTTAGTAGCTAGAATTAAGGTTTAACATAACCAGTCTGGAACTTTCTCATATAAATTTTTACTTAGATTGCTTTCATTACATTATGTAATCTGACATTAAGAATAATGCCTATAGAAAAAAAAAGTATACTCTTAAGCTTTTATCCTTCCGCCCCTTCTTCCTCATACAAAACTGAATCTAATCTATCGCTATTGAATTTTCTTCAAATATTTTTGTACTTAATTTTTTTTTTCATATACCGGTACGAGTACCTTGGAATATTCGCAGCTGTAATATCACAGGTTTACATATTTAATCTGATTATCACTTGTTTACTTTTAGTACTACCGGTATACGATTTCTCTATTATGAAGTAAGAGTACATTTTTTTTTCTTCTTTTCCTTCCCACTAAAACTGCCAATTCGTTGAGGGAGAAAAATAAACATTTTTTAATCTAATACATTAAAATACAGACTGTATTTTATGCCGAACATCTTTTACTTTTAACGCCTGTCTAACCGAATTACGACGGAGTTTTTATTGAAGTTTATTAGAAATTAGCGACTCGGGCTATGAGTCGTATGAAAAATATTTTTCATCAACTTTCTTCTTTTTCTTTTTTTTTTTATTAAAGTTTTTTCAAAAACTTTGTTTTAAATAAATTATAAACGTGTTGATTATTTATGCAGTTAGATACGTGAATGATTTTTTTTTTTTACCTTTGAATCTTGGTTCACGTACAATCGTGTGCGTTTTTAGGTCACGGGACTAATAAACTGCGAAAAAGTTTGATTATGACGTCATGAATATTTTATAAACTCTTATATTTTTGAGTTTGTTCTTTATTTCTTCGTAAATTTGGGGTTTTCATATGCGACAAAATTGTTGTTTCGCGGTCGATGCGCCCCTAGCTTTTACCTTTAACTGACCATGCGCAATGTGCAGTTTCGGTGTTGCGGAATATTGCGAGTTAGGGCTGGCAGAATGAGCGCATTTTTGAAGATCTCAAATCCCAAGGCGCCCCTCAATTGGTTATTTGATCAAAATGAAGTTAGATTTAGCGGAATCATAACTGAAAATATGTGTTCACTCAGTTGGACCATTTCGAACGCCTAGATTTGATGATGCGGCAATACAGGGGTAGTTTAGGATTTATATTTGGTTTGTGTGGCAAAATACAACGCGTCTTGCGTTTAAACGCGAGACAATATTTACATTACAAAATAACCACAGTTACATAATTAGGCTTATTAATCGTACGATAAAATGTTGTTTAATATGACACGTTTCTAGGTTTTAATTAACGTTATGTTTATTAATGTAATAACATTTTTCTAAGTACAGTATGTGTATTTTAAAAATGGTGTTATTTTTTTTTTAATAAATACAGATTTTAATTAAAACTTAGAAACGTGTCATATTAAACAACATATACATAATTATTATCAAACTGCGGTTATTTTATAGCGACTTTATTTGACATACTGTATTTAGGCTGAAGCGGAATCTGATTTTTATTTCTTTGGCAATTACAGTTCTACAAAATGTCAGATGATTAGGCTACCTAGTATTCGTTTAATCGTTTATTTTTTTATTAATACTATATAATATTTTTTTATATTTTACGCTATCATAGCGCCGGAGGATAGGAGAAGGATAAACACATTTTTAGAAATCAAGTCACGTTCTATTCAATAGTCTTATTTATAGTTTGTACATGTCTAGTTTAGAGAACAACTCTATTAATGTACGGGGAAGGTGAGATTTAGGAATCTGTTAAATACTTTTCGAAAAACCTATATTATTATTTTATATAGCGTATAGGTTTATTAAATTTGCTACCGATTGAGCAGTTATTTTTACTTAAAAATTAATTTCATTTTAGTAGTGTACCGTACTCGGATATTGTGGTTTTGAAAAAGAAATTTCGAAACACCCTGCAGAGAAGTTTTCAAATTAAATTGACTAAACTGTCGATCGAGATGCGATTGAAAATAATCGAATTCTTTTTTATTTTTTTTATTTTTATTTTATACCTTCTAAATTCAATCAAAGAAAAAAGTTGATTTAAAAAAAATATATATATATACAATCTAACACCGAAAGCAATGACAGAACAAGATGAATTCCACTAAAAGCTTAGCGAGCTTGAAACATCTACTTTTTCTTCTATTCCTTCCGCGCTACCTCGCAGTTGATTAGCCGACGATATAGTCACAGCATCAGTTGGCAGAAGGATGGGAAGAGAGAAGATGGATAGATTCGTAGTTGACGTAGGGCTGTGAATGAGCGAGTTCACTGGAGTCTACGTTTAGTTAGATCGAGGAAAAGGTTCTAGGTTAGTTTTCCAAGTCAACGATTGATACTATGGAAAAGAGAAGAAATGAGTTGAGTGATGGCAGTCATCTATTATTAGCATATATGAGCTTAACGTGATAAGTTGAAGACGTCGTAAAATGTAACGCCAACTTTTAACGGGGAAAAGGCGTTTGTTTACATAACTACCAATAGGTGTAAACCGCGCGGAGCGAAGGAGCCGTTACGTTGTTTTGATGTAACGCTGCCTAACAAGTGAAGAGATTTATTTTTTTTGGCTACCGCGATTTATGCAAAGTTGTTGTATTAAGCTTTATAAATGTGTAAATAAATGACCGGGGCTGGGCTTGAACTAGATAAATTAAATAGCTAGGGACAGTTTTTAACACGTTTTGCATATTATTTGAAATGCAACGCACGAGCATTATGTAGGATTCGTTCCGGCTTTTCTTCATGCTTAGCGGTTTTAATATGCGGATTCCCTTTGTTTATTATTAGGTTGAAGTGGGTCAAAATGAATTAGTTCTCATTTAATCGATTTGTTTGATTAAGCGAATATGAATGCGGAGGAGGAGGAGATACAAGTGGAAATTGGTGATTTTTGATATAAAGAGAGAGAGAGAGAGAGAGCGAGAGAGAGAGAGAGAGAGAAAAAGCTTCCATTAGTTTACGAGAATCAATTGACCGTGAATTAAATAACAATCTAAAGCTGATAATTAGCAATCATTATTAAGATTGGGTTGTTAACGCTTAATTAATCACTTTTTAATGGTGAAAAAAAAAATATGGTCATGAATGCTAAAATATAAATCAATATAAAACTTAATTATAATAAATTTGACCATCAACAATTATTATTAATGATTTTAGATAATTAATTTTAAATACAAGCATTTACAATTCTTTGGTTATTTACAGTACGGTATGCGCCATTAGAAATGATTCAATTGCAAGATTTAATTTTGTTGTCAATTTTTGTAATTCTATAAATATAATTATACAGTATGCTACTATGCTTGTTATTATTCGGTATATTAGTGCCTTCAAGTATATAATGTTGTTAAATGAGATTGTATATCAGATTTCAATACAAGTTTTGAGTTGGGAAGATAATAATGTGATATTTCAACGCTATTTTTGTGGTTTTAATTGAAGTTAATTTGAACTGGGTTCTCAAATGTTAAATCGAGCTTTAGTCTATTTTAATTTTTTTTTCTTCTTTTCTTAGAATCTTTATGCTATAGGCTACTACTTTATAATAGTGTATGCCTTCATATAGATACAAAATGGTATCTTCACAAGAAACGCATTATAACACATTAACCTTTACATGATTTCCAGTCCATTTAAATTTAACTCGCATTAGCTATACCAGGCATTAATATACAATGCGTAACATTTTTAAGACTCGTCGATTGAAATAATGTTGAAAATATTATAAAGTAATTGTCTAGGGTTAAAATGCGACGAACTGTATAAAGTATATTATCTTTTGTCGAAATAACTTATGCAAAGAATTCTTGAAGAGGGGGGGAAAAGAAAAAAATGATATAAAAGAAGAATGAATCTAAATTTATTGATATGAGATGCATTACGCCGCCGCCTTTTAATACCGAGCCATCTTATAATTGAGTGAAGATTAGCGGCTATAGGAATGCTATAACGTGTAGCGGCTTTGACGTAAAAGTGTCAATTACTAGTAGCTGGAGCAACGGACGTTTGTGAATGAATTTCTACAACCACTTTTATCACCTCTAAAGAAAATGCAGGGCCAAATGTCATAAAAACCAAAGGGGAAAAGAAAAAAAAAAAGATCGACGTCGCTTTCTACGCCTTTCATTTCCTAATAAAAGCGCGTGATCTCTTTTGCATTTCAGACGTCACTTTTCAATGGTGATCAATCTTCCACTGGCTCTTATTTATTTGTTTTTGTTTGAAGTTTAATTGAGAGGGGGTGGGGGGGGGGAATATATTAAGAGCGATTCTATAATTTTGACCGTGGCGTAGTTATTCCCCCGCAATCCACTCGGGGCCATTCAGATTTGATGGTCGTCATTAACGTTTGGAATATGCGTTGACTGGTTCGATCGCCAGCACTCTGATCTACTCAACCAAACTCTTGATTATTATTAACGTTTGACGTAAACAAAATAGTTTATTACTATGTTCACTGTTGTTTAATTAGCACTAGTACATTGTGTGAATCACTTTTTCATTGTTTGCTCATTTTATGTGCACACTCTTCTCTTACCCCTTCCTTTTGACGTCATCAGTCGGTAACGGTCTATTTGACTTGTACTCTTCAACTGCGGTTTAGCACCAGAACTCAATGTTATAATGTTATTCAAACTTTTAAATATCAAGATCAATACAATTTTTTTTTATTATTTTTATACGACTTTCTCTGGCGTAACTTATGTTTACATAAAAAATTTGCGACTGAAAAGTTAGGCACGTTTAAATTTCTTTTTATTAGATTTCATCCACACACACACACACACACACACAAAAAAAATATGTTATAGTTTGTATCGGTTGGTTTAAATACCGTAGCGTATTGAAAGATATTTTAAGTCGAGTAAATATTGTATAAGATGAATATTAGCATTTATATTAAATATGATTCCGAAGTGAATATATATATTTTTTTCTTCCTTGAGGGAATATTATTTTAAGTTCGTATAATACACTCGAGCGGTTTTGGCGGTAGGTGTCGCAATTATTATTTAAAATAATTCTTATATGATGAGTAATTTGGTAACTTAAATTAATAACGGTTGTTTGAACAGCTGTCATCATTCAAACGCCGAGAAATGAGTTTAAAATAATATTGTTAATATATTTTCTTAATTTGAATGGTGTATTTAAAATAAGATACGACGTGGTAAGACGACTTAACGTCGACTCCTAAGTCCTAAAGGGAAAATGTTATGTGGTCTACGATGTAGAATGTAGTGCACATTATATTTTTATTTTTTAAAAAAAATTAATGCTTAGAATTTATAGTGAAATTTCTTTTATTTACAGTACCGGTACTTACTTTTTTTCTATTTCTAGATAAGTTCCTTTTTTTAATTGGATAAATAATTGGTAAATAATAGGGAGTAATAAAAAAAATACTATGAGAACAAACACTATAGTAAAAAACTAATCAAATAGTAATAATAAAAAAAAAATGATTAAAATCGATATAGGCCCTACTCATGCTTTTACTGGTAGTAGGAACCATGTTTGTTATTATACTGTACATGTATTACATTTTTAAGATGGTTAATTGTGGTATTTTTTTGGCGGCTTTTTTTTTTAAATTTTACGAAAAGGTAAAAAAAAAAAATTGTCATATCTGTAAATTTCTTTTCGTGATAGCTCCTCCGCCGCATCGAGGGATTCGGATGGGTAACAGTCGATAATAATGTTATCGACAACAGAGTTAATCAGAATAAAAGCTAACTCTTGTCCACGTTTTTTTCCCAATTTCCTAGCAAGGCATTATAATTTCAAAGTTATTTTATTAGGTTAATTAAATTTGGCGAGGTATTATTTTATTCATGTTGATGTATGAAAGAGACCATACTATTTCGGGATTTTCTATCGTTAATTCCACTCGAACCATTAGTCTTTTTGACGCTCAACGCTATCAAAAATTGATTGCACTTTTCATTTATTAGCTGGGGCTAAATTTACCAAACGGATTTGTGCAGTTTTGCGGGTAAATAACGTTAATCCGATTGCGCGGGTGAACCGAGTGCGCGCTCGTAAAAACCATCAATTACACTTGCAGTTTAAATGTTTTTGTTTTCAACTTTTTTTTTTTTTGCTGTTGTTGTTTTGTGTGTTTTCTATTTACATCGATCTTTACGGTACGGTTATATGAAGAAACTTTTTTTTTTTTCCTCCTTTATTTTCCGCGTAGAAGAAGCACGAGAACGTACAGGTATTAACGCTAAAGCTTTTATGACCTTTTAACCAAATGTCGACTTTGATAACGTTCGATGCTTCGCTAAACAAATCGTTATCTCCTAACAACCTACACAGGCGAACGTATAAAAAATTTCTAATTTTTAAATTAAACACCGCGCTACTGAAGGTACTAACGAAACGTCGTAAATTTAATTATTTTAAATGGATTATTTAAGTCTATTTAAGTGGGAGGTGAGGGTGAAGACTTAACGTTTTTACATTAGAATTCAGCACCGGTATCTGTTGCGTAAACATTGTCTTATTTGTTGGAAATTCTTTCTTTGGGGAAATGTAGAGGAGCGAAGAACGTCTTTCAACGATAATAAGCAACTTTATATTCAATTTGTAATTGCTAGGTACACGTATACTGGATGCTTCAATCTAGAGAAAAGCTTTAAAACGATTTAATTACTTATGTTTGATTATGGAAAAGCCTTGTTTTTCATAAAGATTTATCGAACAAATTAATTAAAAAAGAAAAGAGTTATTTTTACTATTTCCGGCATATATTTTTTTTTTTGCCTGCAACATAATGACAACTTAAGACTTTTATTGATAAACGGGTTAGGCCCACATCATTCTTAGAAAAGAATGCATTATAAATTATTAAATTGAATGAAAAATAATTTTATATTTATTATGATTATTGTCATCTTGTGGAATTAAATGAATGAATTAAATTAAACTAGAAATAACTGTCGTTAATAGTAGAATAATTATAACCTTATATTTTGAGGAATTGCTTTAAAGTTTAAACTGTTGACTATCGCGGAAAATATTTCTTTGTATGTGAAAATTTCTACCTGTTAGCAGATACATGTGGCTAAAAACATTTAGCACGTTGCTTTAATTCGTTGAAATAGCGAACACTATTTTAATACCACTACATGTATTTTAATATAGACTATATCGCATTCGCTTTAGTTTAATTGACATATTAATTTAGTTAACAGATCCTACTAATTAGAATACACAATGAATCATGAATGCAATCTGAATTTGATATAATTTAGGATGACCCTGTATTTACGGATTACAGTATTATACAGTATTCCTAGTTAGCAGTTGAACGTTTTCTCATGTTAACGTATTTCTGATTTCATGCGTGCGGGTTTACTCTCCGTTTAAATCCACCCCTATGTTGTGTTAAAATCGAAATTAAATTTTGAACTCAATCAAGATTATTTGTTTTCTACTCCCACGATCCTGACATGAGGCCTTCGACCAATTAACTTTTACTTGACATTAGCATCGATGGATCTGGAAAGATCAATGATGCTGGATGTATTGGGGACTGTTTGGTGGCCATCTGGATAATTTTTGATCCGGCAGAAGGGTTCACTTTTGATAGATTCTCAGCTCTTGGAGCTTCCACATCAATATATATTTACAGCATCTACAATATGCATGAGCGGTGTGAGATGGAGATTTTAACTTGTAACGTTGGCATCATTTTATTTATTTCATGTTTAATTGCAATTATTGGGTGTATTATGGCTATCTGTTATATGTAGAGTTGATAAAACTCATTTGTGTCTAATTTGGATGACACGACAATTAATAGAGGAAAAACGAGATAAAGTAGTCCTAGCATTTCATTTAATATTCTTTACGTCGATAGATAACGTGGTAGATCTACTATCAGGTAGCTTATACCAGGAAATCTTTGATGGAAAGGGGGAAGCAGCTTATTTTATTATATTGCACATGAGCAGCGCATTCTCGCTTAGCAAATATTTGTAATTGCATTTTTTTTTTTTTTTGGTACGATCTTTGTCAGTTATTGAAAGAGATGCACGTGGATTGTTATTCTTTCCACGTTATTAATTAATTGTTTGGATGAAATCTTAATGTTCCGGAGTTTTTAGATAACTGTGGGATTTTTTTTTTCAACGCAAAGATAACGATGTTCATTAGCTCCACCGAATGTCGGATCTCGAGGTTTGATGGTTTTGTGGATTTGGTCTAGGGTTATTTAAATATTGACTTTTATCCATTATTAAACCTTTCTTCTACTGTACTGTATTTTCTTTCTTTCCGGAATAAGTTATGGGGTTTAAACTTTTTGAAGGATTGGAACTGGAACAAATGTCCATCATTTATGGACAACTGTCACATATCAATTCTATTTTATTTCTTGATATTGTCCTATTTTGAGAGTAACTTTATCGAAGGTGGGCGGGGGGAGGGGGTATTTTACAGAGTCTTTGCTCTGTCTGTAATTAAACTGATACTTAGTAGACACTTAGTTTTATTGACCCATCACCATCTGATTTCCCCAACCGATTTCCCACCGGTTTCGGGTGTAACAACTCCGCAGTCGTTTGTTTCGCTAAACTAATATTGAGAGTATTTTTAAGACTCGTTTTTTTATTATTATTTTTACTTTCTTTTTCGAAAACAAATATTTTATTTATTTATTTTAAATAACGTCGATCATTCGATAAAATGTACGTTAATGAGATGTCAGTTTTATCAATTATGCGGTGCTGAAAGTTGGCGTTGTCGGCTTAAATGCTCTCGACTATGTTAATAAGAGCGGACATGGCTAGGAAACACGCGTCGACACTTTTATGACCGACGACGTTTACGAGGATGACAAATAAAACGATGGAATTGGATTCGGCACACCTACACTTAAATATTCGAACAGGTTTTAATAATATGAGGAAATGACGAATCAGTTTGGCGATCGATGCCTTAGATAGGAAAATCTAACAACCATCTATCGGTAAATTGTTGAAATTTTTCTTTTCTTCGAATGCAAAATTTTGCGTTTATTTCTCCAACATCGATCAATCTTATAAAAAGTAAAACTCACCATCTTTTCCAATTTGTTAAAGTAGAGATAAAGTTCATCGATTATTAAAAGATAAAAAAGAATATAATCTGCAGGTTTAATTTTTAAATTACTTTAAAATAAAAGTTGTTAATATTACAACAACAATTTTTTTTTATTTACAAATTCAACTTAAATTAGCGTCTATTATTATTTTTTCAGACTTTGTTTTTAGACTAATTTATTACTTTATTTTATGCAAGTAATTAAAATGTTAATTAGATTGAATTTATGAATATACAGTACTTACTTTATTGGGAGTTTGCTTCAAATTAAACATGAGTAATAATGGTTTTCGACTATAAATAAAAGAGTTAAAAGTCGAATACCGGTTCTGTACTTTATTTAAAAAAAAATTTGCTTAGTTCTTTTGAAAACTTAACCCTTTTAAGCATTGTTATGATCTATTGTCAATTTATTGCTTTTATTTTTTGGAAAGTTTGACAACAGCAAAATGTTTTTTTTTTCTCTTCTTATTTACGATTTTACTTTGTGATTAAAATGCAAGTTGAGGGTGCGCGTGCAATTTGAATTGACGCACACCATTTTATTGAGTGAGTGCGTGCTCTAAGAACTTTTCCATTGATTTCGACGTCGACCAATATATTAAATACGCTAATGACAATTTTTATGAGTTTATATTGCAATGTGCGTAGCTTTAGAGAAGTTCTAATATAAAAAAATACAAGTGTATTTTTATGAATAAGTGATGCGACAGGGCGAAATTGAGGCTGAGATGAGACTATAGGTGTGTAAATTCATGAGTGCAATAAACTTTTATTAACAAAATTTGGAAATAGGAAGTTGTTATTATTATTATTTTTTTTTTTTTTGGAAGTCTTTATCGACTTTTCAAGTAAATATTTTTTTTTTATAGCGGGACATGTTGTTTGGTAGCGTTTATTATAAATAAAGTATATAAAAAAAACTAATTTTATTTGTGGGACTAGCTGATGTCTTTTATATGTTATTTTTTTTTCTTCTTCATAAGTTGATATCATTATTACAAATGCATTTAGTTATTTTTCTTCAACTTGTTATTTAGAATAGATAACGTATTTAAAAATACATACGCACTTAGAGCTATTACAATTTTTTTAATTTCAGTTAGTAAATTTTTCTTATATTTTATGAAGATATTATT
The DNA here is from genome assembly GCA_034692225.1 of Polydesmus complanatus. Lineage (NCBI taxonomy): Eukaryota > Metazoa > Arthropoda > Diplopoda > Polydesmida > Polydesmidae > Polydesmus > Polydesmus complanatus. The sequence continues at coordinate 22,098 of JAQGAZ010001447.1, forward strand.
AATTTAATAATAATGAGCATTAAAAAGGGGGGGGGGGTTCTCGAAAGCAAGTACAGTTCAATTGCATTAGAAAGCAGATATAAAAATGATTATTTATACATGTATTGTGAAAGATGTAAGCGCATTAAATTAAACTTCCGATTAAGCGATACTGTATTAAAAAAACCTCCATCAAATTGGTAAATGCATTTCCGAAGTTTGATTGGTTGTTGACATTTTACGAAAGACTAAAATTAATTAAAACGTAACGATTTTTTTTTCTCCTATTCTCCTTTTCAACTCCACAAACCAATTTATTGTAAACGAGGCGAAATGGTAAATAAGCGACATGACAATTTCATATTTCAAAGAAAAAAAAATCTCGGGAGACGTTGTTTAGATGCTTTTCATTAGTCCTTTGTTTTCTCTTTTCTATCCATCTAACTATCCACTCCTTCTCTTTCCGCACTGTAATTGTTATTTCCATGATTAAAGTTTTGATGAAAATTCTTTGCGCTCCTATTATTTACAAATTTAATTTTTCCTCCCTTATATATATATTTTTTTTTCTACCAGCCACTTTTATCTTTAACGGTAAAGTAATGGTTTTTTGTTTATCCGCCGTATGTATAGTGGAGGGTATTGAATGGGTTGTCATCCGGTAAACATCGACTTAAAAAAAAAAAAAATTGTATTTCATTGTTTGTGACGCATTCTGTTTCACATCGTCTTCATTACTTTAGAATTTGAGTTAAAGGGAGGTACCGTATAGAGAGAAAGCTATTATTAATTTGCTTCTGTGATTTAGGCTCGGTGGGTAACTTAGGATCACAAATGACTTGTAATTGCGCGCTTTCAATGTTTCCTATTTACATTTCCATCGCTCATCTTTCCGTCTACCTCCGCATCAGTTTGCTTCTCATTCAATATTACTACTACAGTGCCTTTTTTTTTTTTTATTTGTTGTTGTTGCTTAACTCCGCTATGACTATTCATCGCTTACATAACTGCAGTATTATGTTGAATATAGTTAAATTGGACGCTGAATTTTTCACCGCTATCGTTTCGTTTACTCCTAACACACTTGTTTCTCCCACGTCTCTCTCGTTGTTCTCGCCAAATCGCAATTTGCGAACGTTTTAATTTAGGAAACCACGAATGCGTGATTCATCTTTCATGAACCTTGCATGCGCACGAGTATAGCACCGTTCTCGTAAAATGGCCTATAGGGTTTTAAGCGCGGCGACGAACTGAAAATTGCTTATGCGGAATAGAAATTGAAATGTTGGTAAACCGGTTTTTTTCATTAATAAATGCTCGTTTTCGTTTACTGTATTATTATTATTATTTTGTAATCCAGACATTTATAAAATTTTCGATTTTTAGAAGCATATGCCTACTATTGCTGACAAATCACAAAAATGTATTAGAATATGAATTACCCTATACGATTTTGAATTGTTCTAGCAATAGTAGGTTACTTTAAACTTTGTTTTTGCCACGACAAATGCCTTATTACTGAATAGTTTTTTTGAGACAATATTCCAGCCGGTTTTTTTTTTGAAATTTTTGATAAGCTTAAATTAATAATCTGTAAAAAAATATAATAATATTGAAACAACTGAAGTTTATCAGTTTTATTTTTTACGGACTGATTTAATTCTCCCGTATTAAATTCGCTATATTATACGGTGTATGTAAAACTGAACGGTGTTTGACGAGACGTAACTAATTGAAAAGCTCAAGAATGAAGATGACAAATGGTGTTTGTTGATTTAGGCAATATTAATTACACAAAGACGCCAGGGTTTATGTTTACAATATTATAATATGCACGCCGAGATGTTATTTAGGGAGAAATAGTAGTTGGCTCGAATAAATATTGGCGGTTTTCTTTTTTTTTTTTTTTTAATATTGCCTACGACACTTTGATTGGGGTGTGGTTCATTATTTTTACACCACATTTCTACTAATACGCGCACTGTATCGAATACGAATTTTAACTCGGGTGTTAATGAACACTAAACTCTTCATCGGTCACGCACCATTTGCGATCTAAATGTTTTTAATTTAAATTCGGTGCGATGTAGAGATTGTCCAATCGACGGACAGCTGCTACGTTAGTGTTTAAATCTTATTTGCGTAGGCTGAAACTTTTATGTGTCTTCAGCCGAGTTCAATCATAAAAGCAAGGATTAATCTAAAACTCCCGAGATTGTTTTCCATCTAAAAATTTATAACTTTTAGATAAGTAGCTTCCGTGTCTATACTATTTTTATTCGCTCGTATAAACTTTTTAATGACGAGCTTTGCTTAATTAAGATTTATGACAAATTTAAGACGGCCCGTTTGCCGCAATCATTAAAATACGGTATTATTAATTTTCAAAGTGTTAATTTTGACTACCGGAATTTTAATTGCTGTTTGTAGGACACTCTACATTTAATTTACCAATATTATTATATTAAAGGAAAATAAGGCCAATTTTAATCTTCCATATAATGTGAAGAATAAGAATTAAGCGTCTGTTATCTAGCGTTTATGTGGCCTCTTTTTAAAATACTTTAGACAGCAATTTACGAAATTTTGTGTTGGATTGTTGTCACGATAAGAAAATATGCGAATATTTCTTGACGAAATTGTATTTGTGAGGGTTTAAGAATTAACTATAAGGGATTTTATCGCTATGAACAAACTACTATTAAATTTAGCTTGAATAGGAGATCACGTAGTTTATTTAATTTAAGCTTTTTCTTAGGTAGGGCCTCCAGTATTTATTATTTTTTTTGGTTGTTATTGAACCAAAACTGATGTACGCTATCTAATTTTTTTTAAAAAAAGACCAATAGTTGATAATAAACTGTTTTACGAATTTTTATAGATTTAAATTCGTACCTTTCAAAATTTGGTAATGGTCTCTACACCTGTACTACTGCTGACATTGGCGTTCATTACACTGTTTAGCCGAGTCAATGGAGACAGCTCAGGAGTCGTTCATTCGGATTCGTCCGATGCTAACAATCTTACTCCACATTCATTTAACCGTCAAACAATGTTTTCCAAGTCGCATTTAACTAGCGAGGAGCAGGAAGGTGGTCAACCCCTAAGTCCGATGGAGTCGCTGCTAAGTATATTGTCACGCACATCAGTGGACAGTGCTCAACCGATTAGTCAAGTAAATTTTTTTACGATTTGAAAAAAAAAAAATTTGGCTCGAACTTTCCCCTTCCCTCTAAATAAATATTGTTATTTCTCAGGAGGAGTATGCCAGCTACGACGGTGAGTCGGAAACTCCCTACTCTTTAGTTCATGCTTGGGCTAAAAGGTCTGGGATGATGACATCTTCCGATCGAGTATCGAAACCTAACTCCAAAGAGCGATACTTTCGACTTCTTCAACAACGGCCGCAGCTTGGTAACGGAGGTTTAGGGAACGGTATTAGTAACAATCCGGCGTGGACCTCCAACGACCTCAAGAGGGAACGCACGAGCGGAGCAACTCTTTCGGTTGAAAGCTCTTTAGATCTTATCCGACAAAAGTTTATGCAGGAATTACGTCGTAGACAAAATATGGAGAAACAAAAGCAAATTGAAAGCAACGGAGATCTATTTTCTAGCATCGGTAAACGAAGCGGTTACCAATCTCCAATGGCCAAACACTAGCAGTGCAACGAATACTTTATTTATAACGTCGTATGACGATACAGTATGTCTATTTAAAAAAAAAAAAGAAGTAGATAAAACAATTCTGTAAATAGTTAATGTCACGTTGGTACGTAAAATTAATAAATTAGTCTAGACAACTCTTGAATTTTAAAAGTCTTTTTCTATTGATTTTTTATTTTTCGGAATCTGCATGATTTCACAAAAGTTATTGCTATTACAATATTGAACATTATTTTGTAGGAATAATTATTATATTGTAATAATTTTCGAATTTGATTTGCGAAATAAATACCGGAGTTAATTAACTTATGTATGATTGTGAGTTAGTTTATAACAACATTTTAAATTATAGACAAAGTGTCTTACCAGAACTTGCAGATAATATTTAAATTATATTACACAATAAATTGATTTGATTGCTATTAATAGTAGTAAGCAAACTTAAAATTCACGGTTATTTATGATAATAATTATTATGTATACGAGTAAATTAATAACTTGCGAAAATTATTATATGATTTAGTTGTTGAATAAATGTCTTTTATTTTTCAAGTTATTCAATTAAAATTAAATCCGATGCATTTAAAATAAATATTTTAAAACTTTAGCAACAGTCTGCAGAATTTTGGGCGTCGTAATATTCTAAAAGCAGCAGCTATAGGAAAGAATAAAAAAACGTGAAAGTTTGAATACCGGTAAAATTACTGCGTACAATTTCTTATAATTTATTGTCCGCAAATATTTAGGAAATGTTAGTGCCACAATATTATTTTAAATTATTTTTTTTTTAAATTTACATTATTTGGTATTTTTGGATTTCGAAAGTGTTTTTTAATTTGAATAGGTTAATAAACGTATGGTAATGCATTATTTTCTGCTAGTATCTTAATATTTTATTTAGAATTTTTAACTTTCTGGTATTTCAAAATGTTCAAAGTTAATTTTTTTTAAAAAAAATAATTACCGGTAATAGTTTGTCGATTATCATTCATGATTTGCAAAGATTATTGTGATAATGACTCATAATCACATTGTGAGACTAGTCACTAGATTTTCATACAATAATAAAATATTGTTTACCTATTAGGTGAACAATTTTTATCATTTTGGTGATTATTGTATTTAATAGAAAATGAATTCTTACCATCGCCCATTATCATAATTATTTGGGTTAGCTCATTTTTTTATTTTAAATAAATTTCTGGAAATTATTTACACAGAAGAAGAAATTTGCTTTTATTTAACCAAATATGTTAACATATCATAATAATTATATAGAATATTATTATTTTCTAAAATATTTTTAATCGATATTTAATTTACAGCAATTTGAAATGCTCACAGTACACGGTACTTATAAAAATGCATTAGATCATTGCCGAGGTTCCACCCACTCGCTAAAGTGACGATGTAAATTACAGCCAACGCCGTAATTGGGTAAAGTAATACATGGGTATTTCTTAAGATAGTCAAACCTTTAGATACAAACAAAATACAAATTTGTCATTGAATAATTAAATTAATAACTCAAAATCGATATTTTACTGACAGCTGTATCCTAAAAATGTTATGTAAATGTAGTATCCCAATGCAATTAGCCACAAGGTATTACCAAACAATCGCGAAATGAACCACTCGTGACTGATCAAAACTAGACATCAAAGGCAACAACTAAAATAAATGTTTAAACTGATTTCAAACGATTTTACCATGATAAAAAAATAATTGAAACACGTGTAAGATAATCAACAATGGAAAAAACGCATTTAAATGAACGTCGAACGCATATCCCCATTCCACATCTTGATCTTTACAGTTGGGTTTTCGTAAGTATCGATTCGTTACTAACCTAAGTAAAAGAAAGTAAAATTGGGATTTAAAAAAAAAAATTAACTAGAAGCTTTTAAAACATTGTCGTACCAAAAAATCGTAGCAATTATTATTCCTACTCCAACACAATCAATGACAATTACCCATGACAAGAATTTAAGAAATTGTAAAAACTGCAACTGGAGAACTAATCCAAAACCAATTGACGAAACTAACAAACAAAAAATTAAATACATTTTAAAAAGAATTAATGAAAATGCAAAAAAAAAGAATAATTTACCGCACAACCAAAACCCAAGTAATACAAGGAATGCAGGGTCGTCTCTTGCAAACTGATCTTTAGTTTCTATGGATAATGAGACAATTCATGAAAAAAAAAAAAAAAAAATTACTTAGTAAACAAATAAGAAAACATTTATGGTACTTACGTTTTCTATATTGAAAATTCCTATATCTATAAAAAGAAAGGTAACTGATTATTGCTATTTCATTAATAGTTATTACTATACACAGTTGATTTATTTTCAAACTTTTTGAAATGAGTGATGTGGTGGCAACCTGGTTCTCATTAAACATTGCTCTAATCAAACATACACAATAAATAAAACCGCTTACACTTTTTGAGGCGCTGCAAATAGATAAATCATCTGCCACATTGCAAATTCAAAATCCATCTGTCGAAATTTGAAAAGCCGTCTTAAATATGTGTATCTTTTGGCGTTTGCAGAATTTCTAGTTGTTCGATATGGAGTTGGTTGAGGTAAAAGAAACGTAGATGATGGTGATTCTGGTCGACTCGGAGGCGGGGAAGTTTTTAATTTGTCCATTTTTATTTCTTTTTAATCTAGAAATTACGAGAAAGTAAATAATTATTCCCAAACTATAACTTGGTTATTTGACGATAGTTTTCTCCGATGCCCATGTCAACAAATCAGCCATTTCGACACTACTCCACTGGGATTGCAAATTATTTCATTTCTGCGTTGCTCGATAGATGGCGCTATTATACCAAATCGAAATCTCGCCTCGACGATGACGCTGTTAAGTGACATCATCACAACAAACGTTAATCATCATGGCGGCGACTAGGCGATTGCAAAAGGTGAGTTAATAAATTTTCAAAAAAAAACTGTTAATTTTGGACGATTAATAATCGTAAAACGATACGAATTAATAGCGACGAAGTTGGTGTGTGTAAATTTTATAAAATAGTCAATGTTGGAATACATTTCGAACCTCATGTTAGTAATTCGATTTTAGGTCATGGTTTCCTTATTACGAGTAGGTACATGTACTACGCTGATAAGATGGAACAGATTAACATTTTCTCAGAAATTTATTGTCTGTAAACTTCGACGCATATAAATTTTAATTGCATAGTTAAATTTTACATTGGTTTTGTTTTTAATGATCAAAATGTTTAATAAATGCGTTAGAATAATAAAAATGCCGGTTGTGTAGCAACTAGAAATTTCGAGAAGATAAGCTATCGATGAGGCCGATATACCTCTCCACCCCCCAAGGTTTAACATTTTTCGTAAAAATGTGGATTTTTTTTTTTAAAAAATAATAAAAAATCTTATAGGTTTTTGTATTTTTGTGATTGTAATAGGAAAGTTTAACCAATATTTTTGCTCTTCTAATTCTAATTCTAGACAAAATGTAACGAGGTCAGTGTAGACAGCGTTGTCAACATAGAATGTGCTTACATTTTCTTTTTGACCAGAATTAATTTTTTTTTGTTTTTATGGAATTATTTTAGGAGTTGGCCGACATACGGAAATCGGGAATGAAATCGTTCCGAGAAATAGCCGTCGATGAATCTAATCTGTTACAGTGGCAAGGTTTAATAGTTCCCGTAAGCAAATTTCCATTCGAATGCCTACAGCTTGGAATTATTCTCGTTGAAAGTTTGCTGAAAAATGTTTTTTTTTTTTTTTTTTTAAAAATTTTTTTGGTGGTTGCCAGAATAAA
>JAQGAZ010001448.1:0-29540 GCA_034692225.1 Polydesmus complanatus
TGGGAGGAGTTTTAGTAGTACTGGTACCAGAAATTATTTATTATCCACAAGAAGTTGATCTATAATAAGTTATTGCCGGAGTTAAATTAGATTTTGTCTTCATATAATATTGCTACTTTCTCTCATTCGCTCTCAATTTCTCTCTCGTCTCCTTTTCTAATCCATTTTGATTTGACGTATTGCTTCGTGTTTTGAAATTTCCAAGACCGAATTTTCTTTTGTCACAATCATAATCTAGGCATACAAGGCGAAAAAAAAAATCGATTTTTTTTTTCTTATTTTGTTGTTATTCGTCGTCTACAGACACTAGGATAATTAAATAATCACGTTTGACTAAATTTTTTACAATAACTATATCTAGTCAATGCAATCAATTATGAAAACCATGTTGGTTCTTTAGTACAGTATAACCTGTTGAATTTCTGTTGTAGATTGAAGTGTTGCTTCTAAGTACTTTTCCAATACTTAATTTGTATTTCAACGTTGATGAGTGAGATACAATAGGTCTGTAATTTTCCTGGAATGTTTTTTTCTTCGTGTGAATTGAAGCTACATTGTATTGCCGATTGTTTCTAGTTTTCTGAGTATCTTTCTGTAGATATTATTCTGTTGATTGGAACTTATCCATGCCCTTTTCTGGCAGGTCACAAAAATATTTAATTGCGAAATACATGTACTTGTATTTTAGCGAAATATAAGATTTCAAGTCATTTAATATCATTTCCGGATACTTGTCACGCAACCATGCCATTCCATCATAATATATTTTCCAATTCTCATTAGTCTGGTTCAAATTCAATTGATTAAAACCGAGGGGGGGGGAGGCGGGGATCAAATTTTAAGACTTAAAATAATAATTGCACTGACAGTTTGTATTTCTGTATTTCGTTAAATAAATTTAATCTTACTTCACTGTATGTATTGATGTTATTGTTCATACCATAACGGTAACTTAAGAAATTACGGTACATGTACGTGTACTAACGGATGCCTATGAAATTGTTATTTATTTATTTCTTTATTATTTTAATTTATTTATTTTATAAAATGGTATGAAAAAATGTCTCATAATTTATTGGCTTTCATCCTGCTTTTCCCCACTTCTCTCACTCGATTAAAGCTAAGTAAATGTTTATTCAAATGTGGAAGATATAATAGTAATAGTCCCACGGGAAAGATGAAATAAAAACAGCTTTTTTTGGAGTTCACAACCATCAGACGTTTTGCTTACTTTGCATATTGCATAAATTTATTTATTAGTTTACGGTATAAAGTAATGCAACGTGGCGGTTGAATCTATCATCGTTAAAAATTACCTTAAATGCAAATTTATTTCATTTTAGATAGCCTACAAAGATTATAGAAAGAATACAGTATTTGCATTTATAATCAAATAAAGTAAAATAAAGTTTAAAAAATATTTTTTTAAAAAAAATGAATACCGGTAAGGAAAAAAAAAATAATTTTTATATAGTTTTTAAAGATAATTTGAAATGAGAATCACGTAAAATTGCACCAAAAAAAAATAGAGTCAGAATGATGGAAAAAGAAAGAATGATGTGAGAAGAAAACAACATCCATCATTCTTTAATCAAAGACTATTATCCTTACTCTACAATAAAACCTTCTCAGTTTCCTTAATCAGTGCGAGAAAGAAAAATACAATCCTAAGTGCTGCTGTTGCACGTCTACTCTTTATTTAAATTAATTGTAAAAACAAAAGGAAAAAAAAAACCCCCAACAAAATATCATTCTAACGTTAAATTTAGACCACACTACATTTTTTTAAACCGGTGATCGATCACTCGCCTTAAGTGATCAAATACAAAACTTAAAATTGCGTTCCTCCTAACTAACTTTACAATTATTTTGAATAGAGATTTAAAAATGTATACATTATATAACTTTGACAAACTGTTTTTAAAAAACAAAGTGATCACTTAATCTCAAGCACAATGGTTAAATTGTTTGATTCAATAAAAATAAATGAAATCTAAATTATTATAAATTAATGTTTTTTTAAAAAAAAATTCATTTTTTAATTACCGGTATTTTTAAAAAAAATGAAATTGTCATTTCTGTAAATAAAATACAGTATTTGAAAAAAAAAAATATTTCCTGCTAATTTAAAAAATTTTTAAAATTAATTTTATTTGCATTTTTGTAATTTTTTTTTTTTTTGACACTCATGGTTTTTCAATAGCAAACACTGTTGTTGAGAACGCTTTTGCAGAATAGAACCTTGAAAGCACTAAATTTTTTAACATGGAAGTTTTGATAAGCCTATTCTTAGTTAAAAATGCCACAAAATTTAATGTTTCTAATTCTTTATGTAGAATTTTGCCGGAACAGAATTTAACTACAGTTTAGTAATAATAAATTTACAAATTTAATAATTCACAATGCTTCTAATAAAACATAGGCTACTTTAAAAATTTATTTTGGCTATTGATTGTAATTAGGCTAATTAACTTGAATACATTGAAGGCTACAAACAATATCTAGAAATTTGCATTTTGTTGAGTTATCAGACTGTCCTGGCGCGCAAAATTAATGAAGTGTCATTGCTCTACTATTAAATAGGTACTATTTTTGATGAACATTTAGTTGTTTAAATTTTTTTTACATACCGGTAATATCTTAATTAATAGAAATCGAAATTATATAATTATAACATTAACAAGGCGATACAATTATCTGTTATTATCCAATCATCACTTAAATATCTAAATAACACAGCGCAGATTTTACATCTTTATTTTCTCAAACTAGAAAAATTAAAGTTTTGACAGTCTGATTTTCAGGGTGTGATTCTCTAATTTAATGATCAACTTTAGCTGAAGCTGCAGCCTGAACCATCATTCCACCGTCGATCACAACATCAGTTCCAGTAACAAACGACGATTCGTCCGAACTTAAGAAAGCAAGCATTTGTGCAACTTCGAAAGCTTCACCGCATCGCTGTAAGGCGGTTTTTTTCCCAAGTTGCTCCAAATACTATAATTAACATGTCAGTTTCTTTAAATCAAAATAACTATTAATAATTATTTACTGTTGATAGCTCATCCGGAGTGATATGATAACTTAGAAATATGTTGGTGTTAATGCAACCAGGGCTAGAAAATAAGAATTTGAGTCGTTTCATACATTTTTAATAGGTGCAATTAGTTACCTAATTGAATTCACTTTTACGCCGTACTTAGCCAGTTCTATAAGAAATTAAATATATTTTTTTTATAAATGTCAATTTATATTTTAAAAATAGCTTTAATGACACTTTCATAATATACCTTCAGCTGCGTATTGAGTAAAATGTTTCACGCATGCTTTAGACATTCCATAATACAAGCGTCCGCCCACCTCAAAAAATAATCAAAGCTTAGGTTAATTTCCATAATCATTTTGTCCTATGATGAACATAATTATCGTCTTATATCGCCATTTATAATAGAACGCAATGTAAAATATAAACTGCATAGCCTATTGAAAAGGGTTTTTTTTTTAAACACAAATACTTTCAGTCATTACCCCCAAAATCGAAAAGGGATGAGATGCGCCAAAACTTTTAACTTCTGGGTCTGATTCAGGATGTGAGGCCATGAGTTTTAAAGATTAGGGATGGATTATGGTTTTTTTAGATCTTTCGTGAAGCTTCGTGGTCGAGTGGGATAAAGAGCAGAGAGGATGAGGGAGAAGGGAAGCTGGCCGGGGGAAGATGGGAAGTGGTAGACTGAGAATGAATGAACGCGAGATGTGTCTGACGCTGCCGATAAACATGATTCAGCTCAAAAATAACGAAATAAGATACCCATATGATTTGCATAAAATGTAATAAAATTAGAATGCATATTTACAACTCTGTGGCCTGCAACACTTGAAATATTGACCACATTTCCTTTAGTTTTAATGAGATGAGGAGCTGCTAATTGAGTCAGGTGCAGAACAGATCTATTTGTTCAAAAATTAGATGTTAACAATCTAGTTGTAAACAGTTGCAAGTTAATCATTAAAAATGTTATTAAAATCTTACTTGACATTTATATCAAAAATGCGATCGAAATCTTCTAACGAAGAATCCAATAAATTTGAAAACTTTGTCACTCCAGCATTGTTTATCTACAATATACGAGTTTAATAAACACATGTAATTTTATAGTTTAAAACTTGCACTGGTGACTGGATGTGAGTTTAAGTTAATTTGCCTTATAAAAATATAGCCTAGACGTATTTTTAAAATGTCTGTTTTGAAAATAATTTCATGGTTAAAAAGTTTACATACAGTACATATCATGTAGCCTACTGTTCTGCTTTTATTCTAACCTTGAAAACTAATAATTATTATTAAACCTTGAAAGATGTACGATTTTAAAACAATAATTATTATCAGCCACAAAAATTTTAATTTCGTCAAATGAAACTTTATTATTTTGTGTTGAGTGTTGACACCGCTCGTTTTCCTTTTCTTTCTTTGCTTAAGTACATGCCATAAATTCAACGCTTAAGCACATAGATTAAAATTAAATTGACGATTGATTAATCCCAGATACAATTGAAAATTCACGTTTAAAGTCGTTTTACAATACCGGTATAATTATATTAATATATTTGCCATATTTATTTTATTTATTTTTTGAATTTTAAATATTTAAAAAAAATAGATTTTTTTTTACAATATTTCAATGCATTTTAAATAATAGGAAAAAGAAACAAACTTACCAAAATATCGATTTTTGAAAATGCTTTCACACTATTTTCTACATATTTTTTTCGGACTTCAATATCGCCCACACTCCCAAACGTTAAAAGTGGCTGGATATAGATTTGATATTTAAATTATCCAAAACTTTTAATTTGTAAACTATTGTAACACAATTTACTTTTTGTTGTTCTTTAATTGTTATTAGCTTCTCGCATTCAGTGGCTACGGTTTTAAGGTTTTGTTCGTCGATATCCAATAAAGATACGGTGGCACCTAATTTGGTAAATAACTTCGCCGTTTCTGCACCAATTCCTGCTCCCGCTCCTATTCCGTGTATTTAAAAAATATAAGAACGATAACTTTTAAATGGCTTAATTTATTAAAAGTAATTGTCATTACCTGTAATTAGGGCAACTTTTCCGCGTAATTTAAGGTTTTGCGTTGCCATTTCAATTAATGTAAAGTTCTTCAATTACTGACTTATTTGAATAGAAACTACTCGTAGGAAACTTGATTTATTGTTCAACGTCAAAACTCATAATGTGATAAGACTGTGATAATTTAATTCTAAAGTAATTCGATCTTGTATTTCGGCCTTGTATTTCGATCTTATACTTAAGCTCTGTTGAATGACATTAATATTCCCCGTATTACGTGATGCGTGTTTAGCAACCTTCAATTAATCAAGTTCAAAAATTAATTTAAAAAAAAATTAATTTATTTTTTGACAGAAATCCCATTTACCTACCTTTTTAAATTCCGTTTCTTAAAAACTTAAATTTAAATACAAAAGTACTTTCATCTCTGGTTGACAATAATTACGCACTTTAAAGTTACTCATGAATGCAATACGTAAAGTACAGGTTTCAACGTAAGCTACTTTTGATTAAGTATTACCGGTAGTTTTTATTGAGTACCTATAGTATAATAGTATTATTTATCATGAAAAAACGTAGCATAGTAAATGAAGAAATGACAACCGGGAACAACCAAATCTAAAAGTTACTGATTTTTTTTATTAATATTTGTATAAAAAAATGTCGAATGTTGAGTGACATGTCAACAACAAAGAACGTTCAAAATTTACATTGTGATATTATATATTATATAATATTATTTTCCTCAAAACAATGTGAGGCAATGCGATGCTGGTCATACTCTCGTTTGATTAATTCTCTGACCCCTTCCCATGCTTTCCAATTGAAGACGGTGTGGCTGCAACTCCCGAATGTCCACACTTCGTCCATCCTCCATCTACAAGACGCATAAAGTAGAAGTACAAGGCTAACTACAATTTATTAATTGTAATTTACTGGTTGTATCTTTTTCATAGTAAAGTTGCACGCTGTGCATGATCCATTTCCCGTGCTGGCGGTTGGGGGCTGATCAATAAGATGGCCGCTGATGGAGAGTTTCTGATGCCTCACACAGTTCTCGCAAGGATTTTTAGCTTCGTACGCCCACTTATCTAAACAACGTACTTTTACATTTGGAAATTCTTGTTCTAAAATAGTAATTTTAAACCCCATTATATTTAAAACTGTCATTACTAAAAAGCAAAAAGCAATTGACTTAACGGTGAGTGTTGCAAATAATGTCCGGACTTTTTTCCTCATTTTCTAAACAAATATCGACATCCTTCTGCAGAGGGACACTACTTCTGATTTAAATTTATGAAGAAATAATTGCAAAAGCTTAACAATTAAAACTAAAAAACAAAATATTTAAAATCTCAACCTCACCTGCTTGAGTCGTCCTCGGCTGTTTTCGCATTTTTGAGATTGCGACGACTAGATGTTTTGACTTTGATAAACAGGAGGATGGTGATAGCGATGAACACTAAGGCGATCACAATTCCGATTATCACGCCGAGAATTGTAGTAAACTTTTCCGAAACTATGATAATCGTTAGAAAATCATTAGAAAAATTGTTCCAAATAATACATTAATTCCAGTTTTGGAGTTACTCACCCGTAGCATCATTTTGCTCACTCTTTAATGTCTCTGTGTTCAAATCCAACTTTTGACTCCGTCCTTTATGATTAGAAGCATATATGGAGATAATGTAGTTGACCCCTGGGTAAAGATCATCTACCAGGCACAACGGCAAGCTACTAGTCAGGGATTTTTTAATCTGCAATAATATTCCGATCATTACAATAATGTAAAAATGCATTCTTATCAAAACAAAGCTTTTTAGCCAAATGCTATTGAAGTTTATGTACATTTTGGTTGAGTATAAAAATTAATTTGTTTGGCAGTATATACCTCGTTGTTGTTGGTGTCAATGACGTCACAATTGAAAGTTTGTGGCAGTCCGCCATTATAACCCGATGTGCAACTCACATTTATCACAGTCTGAGTTTGATTGATGATGGAGCAGTTGTTGACTGGATCAGGAGGCCCTAAACGCAAAAATACTGCTGCTAAGATTAATGTTATTTTGATAAGATAACGCGACTAAAGCTACTGTAACATGGTAATTGATAAGTAGGTTAAGAAGAAAGGGTTGTTTGTACCTGCTGGCTCTATAGAATACACGCAGGGCATTTTTTGGTGACCCATTTCGTTGTCTGACCAACAGTAAAATTTACCAAAATCCCGTTCTTCGCGGGGGGTAAAAGTTAAAGTGCTCGTCATGCTGCTTATATCATCTACTATCATGTTTTGCAACGACCTTTTTTCACCTCCTTCACTGCTAAGATTGGACTTCCAAAAGAATTTTACCTTTTCAATTTAGAATTTTAATTTTATTAAGAAATTAATTAATGGTTATCATCATAGTTGTCATGTTATTCCCTTTAAAACTTACATTAGTTGGGAAAGCATCCACTTTGCACTGTATCCTAACAGTATCTCCTCTAGCAACTCGAATCACGTTATTTTGCTCCGGGGCACACACGGGCGAATCTGAAATAAGATCATAATGACATTTTTGATTAAAACAATCTCGGAGACGAGCTTACGTTTGACCTGAAGCCGCATGTCTGGACTTTCTCCTTCGCCTTCTGTGTTGATAGCCAAGCAAGAGTAAAGTCCGGAGTGACTATGCCTGACATTCTGCAGGACTAATGATTGGTTGTTAATAATTACTCCTTGACTCGCGTTGTTTGTTAAAAGTTGCCCCTGAAACTTCCATTCGACTCGCACCACCCATGGATTGGCCCTAATCTTACATTCTAAATACACATCGTCGCCTTCACGGATGTTGGAAAGACGAATAGATTCGCCTGGACTGAGGCTCATGATTGGTGCATCTATAATAAAATGTAAAACAGATGAACTCACGCGGTTGTGCCAAACGCTTGAAACATGAATTCGAACACTTTTCATACACACTCACAAAGCACATTGAGTGTCCAGGAGTCCTCAATGGCGCTTCCGGGGATGATCAAGTTTTCAGTCCGACATGATAAGGTCTTGTTGTGGTCTTCCATATTTGGAATGAAAGTTAAAATGCTGGTAGTTACGTTTAGATCCGCCGATACTTCTTCCTCTGTTTGTTTAAGTCGATGACCATCTTTCAACCAAGCTACTAATGGCGGAGGACGAGATCCAAAAGTTCGGCAAACTATACGGTACTGTTTTCCCACCAGCAAAACCTCTAATTTTGCTCGAAAGATAGCGACTTCAAGCGGTTTTACTAAATTAAAAGATTTGTATGAGTTAAGTTTTCATAAACTAATAACTATTCTTAGAAATAATTTTATTTTGAATTATCTTGTTTGAAATTCTGGAACTCGAAGTTTCAAAACTTTAAAAACATAGAGGAAAATGTGTTTTTCTTAGAATTATAATGGTATTTATAGTAGCTATTTAAGGAATTCTTTGTGTTAATTGCCTATTCATAGTACCGGTAGATCGTTATATTGGTAAAAGGAAATTCTTATTCTATACGGAAGGTATTCAGCTACCTTATACTGTAAGTTTGAAGAAAGGAATTTAAAAATGATATTTATGATCGTTTTTAAGATGTTTAGCGTGCTTATTATTACTGTAATGCTAATGTAGGTTCCGCTTTACTACAACATGTTTATAACATCGAGAAACGGAGTCCACGGAGAAAATATTCGATGAAATTCGAGTGTTCTTGGTTGGATGAAACACTCGCAGTGAAAATGCATTTTTAAAATTCTTTTTAGTTGAAAAATAATTCGAACAAGATTAACTGATTACGTTAAAGAAAGTTTGAAGCCCCTAATACATAAAGTATGTACAGTACATACGTGCCGGTACTGATTTAGAATTAAAAACTCGCTCATAATGAGTCGTTTTGATTCATTATCGAGATACAAGAGCTTTTTTCCTTTTATTGTTTTGATAATACTGTACTATTAATTGTTTCAATGGTTTTTTCAAATACAGTATATTTGCTCGTTTTTTAATACGTACAGTATATTTTTTATAAAAAAGCTGACCTTTATTAAAATAATTATTTTGCTCAATTAGTTAATTTATTAGCGGTACCGGAATGCAAAATTAACTGTATTGAATGAATAATTGAAAAATCATTTAAGGCCGTCCCTAATGTTGACTAGAATGTTTCGGGAAACGATACAAAACGAAAAATGCCGAATGTATTTTAATTAGCAAATTAAAATAATAAAAGAATAACTAAAATTCAGAGTTAGAAAAATGACCAAAAGTATTAACTAGTTTGAGTGATCCATAAATAATTATTGTTATTGGACGGCGTTCTCTTTGACTTTTGATCTAATTAATGTGTCAAATGTGATCCATAATACCATAATAAAACAATAATCGTTGATCAAAGATCACAAGCGACGTCGATAAATTATTGCATAATTATTATTTTAACTTCTGAAGCATTAGAGATGCGGTATAAACCCGAGCTCAACAGTTAACAAACGAGGGAGCAAATAAATACATGTTGACGTTAAATATCTGTACTAATTATCATTAAAGGCATGACAACATCGACCGTATAATAGTTGAGCGAAAGTAAAATACAAAAGTGTACTAACAGTTGATGTCTACAGTTACAGAAGAGGCTACAGGCTCCGTCTGGTTATTGTTGCTGGCCTTGCAAGTGAAAATGGATTGAAAGTCGGCCCTGGTCAACGATTTCACCATCAAATCATTGCGGACAATAGCCAAGGACGTCACCTCGTAACTCTGGTCTAGCATCTTTCCATCTCTCCACCATGTCACCTGAGGCGGAGGATGACCTAAGGTAGGAACACGATATTAATATTATTGCTTACTCAACGGGTTACGGAAACGATTTTTATTATACAAGAAAAAGGCCAAACGCTATTAAAAACAAAAATAATATTATAACTTACCACCTACTACTTCACAAGACAGGAAGAGCCGCGCGCCTTCATTATAAGGGCCAATACGTGTCTCTAAATCAAGGCCTTTTTCGTCCAAAATTGACGGGATCTGCGGAGGAACTGAAACACATTTAAAAGCGTTTAAATATTTCCCTAATCTAAAGCTCTCTTCCGCCACCAATACATTTTAACGTTTCTTACGTTTCAAAAAAATTTATTTACTGTATTTTGTTTTGAAAATGTAAGCATCGTTGTGTGCATTTAATGAGATATTGATTATATCAATAATTTTTTTTTAATAATATTGAAAGTTGGAAAGCGTGAATTAAAATAATATCACGCCGATCGATTGAGTTGTGGCGATTGGAATGCTGAAGTTAGATCCATTTTGACTTTTAATGTGAAAAAATGGTTGTGTATTTATAATTATGCTGTGATTTTGTATCGCTAGTACAGTATTAATTTATTTACATACATGTACTGTATAAGCAGCAAGCGCAATCGTTTCACGCGCGCAGCATACGATGCAGCTGATGCGTACATGTGCTGAGTAAAATGAAACAGGATCTAGTAGATACGTAACGTTAAAGAGGTACTCATCATTCGAGATGCGTGCGTAATTGCGCGCAAAATGTTGGTTGTTTAGTAATCTTATTAGAACAGTTTTTTAAGCATAGGCTATGCATAAAAAAATACTCCAGTAATAATTATTGTTGTTTGTTTGTCTGAGGCCTAACATATGGTAAACATAATAAATGGTTTCCACAGTTTTGGTTAAAAAAAAAGTTAAATTTTCAGCAAAAAAAAAAAGTATGTACAAGACATGTAGGCTACTCTCAGTCAGACAAACGAAGGTAAATAATAATTATGAAAATTAACCTTTAATATTGGTCGATTATCTTATTTTCTCTAATCATTTAGAGCAAAAGAAATGCGCTTTTCCATAAAACGCTTTAGTTAAATTTAAAAATATAATTTCCTTTTTTTTGCAGATTAAAATAAAATTTATCGAGTTAAGTTGGCAGAAGGATGTAGAGGAGAGAGGGTAACGGAAAAATGACAACGGTTGTAAATTTGATAAATGAGTAGATTAGGTTGGCTATTATCTGCGTAATCAGATTTACACTTGGGTAATAAAGTTAAATTAACCTATTCGTTCTAACTTTGCGGCTATGAATTCGTCGTGAAAGATAGCAATAACAGTATTAAATATCCAAGTTTGATCTGATACGCACAGTCGGCATTTTTTTTTTTTATCAAACTTGGCTACCATTATAAAATTGTATGTACTGTAGTCAATACTTTCGTATTTTTAATTAAAAAAGCTAAAGACGTAGAAACCGCGAAGTTAATTTGCACAACCGATACAACAGTCGCGTTTTTGTTTTAAATTCTATGCGCATCATTTTGATTCCCCTATTTTTATTTAGTTTAAAAACATTTTGCACGCGCCCATTATCGTTTTGCACTCTCATGGCATGTAAGTGTGCAGCGCGGGTTGTAAATACACGGGGTAAGGGAGAAAATGAGGGTGTGAGCAGGTGTACGTACAAGCAACATTTCAAAATTTAATGAGGCAAAATTATTCAGACGTAAAGGCGAATAAAGAAAATGAGGATTAACATATTTCAGCATAAATCAAGCGCACCATCCGCCCACATCAACTAGTCAACCCAACCAATTTCTCGCCACTCTTTAAACCTTTCTGATCCTTTGATATAGAATAAAAAAACTAAATTTAAATTTATGACCAAAAATAAACATTTGTAAATACAATTAAAAATTGGAGATCTATGACTTAATTTTGGGCTAATAAATCTCAACGTAATTGTTATACATTATTTGGGATTTGCATAAAAATCAAATTTAGAGCTGCTATTTTTCTTGTAAAAATTAAAAAATGGAAGTTGATCATTATTGCAAAGGGAAAGATTCTAAGATGCCCCAACGTGATGAACGTAGATAACATTTAAGATTCAAATAGAGTATTTGCTGAATAAATTTTAAGAAAAACGATAAAAAAAAAATAATGTGCGAGACAGAGTGATAAAGATAGAAAATCTTTTTCTAAATTGCTGATCTTGTAATAAATGCGTCTGGCCTACCTATGACGTTGAGATGCACGTGACTATTCCTTGACCGGGCTTTTTTAAAGTCCACTCGGCACCTGTAAAGCCCTTGGTCTTCAGCCTGAACGTCTTTCACTAACAGATAAGGGTTAGAAAGTTGAGGACCCTGTTTGAAACTCACTCTCAAACGGATGTCGTCTTTAGATAGCTGAACCGCCGGGGCTATCGATTGATTAGATCGCAAGTCTTTCCTATCGAAAGTAAAACACAAATTTAATAATGAAAAATACTACTTCTCTACTGTACATGAAAATGCAAAAATATTGGTAATAAATTTTATTCTTTAACGTAGATTATGACATGTTTAGGAATTCAATATCCTACTTGTTTTTAACTTCCGGTTTTCATAAATTAAATTAATTGTATTTGAATTTGTTTTACAATTTTTATTTTTATACTTGTATAAATGTTGCAGGCCAAATTAGTTTTTAGTCAATACCAGTTCTGCCGTAGGTAAAACTAGTTCTGCCTAGGCTAAACTAGTTCCGCCTAGGCACAACTAGTATTGCCTAAAATACGGGTTTGGACTGCAACATAATACAAGTAATTCATTTAATGTTTTTTTTTTTAATATTTAAAGTTAATTATCCGGTATTTCAGTTTGCCTGTCTTCTGGCCATTTTCATCATATTGTTAACCCCGACAACAATTTATTAATAATGTAACCCCCAACTCTTTGCGCTCCCCAATTCTCTCTTTTGTCCCTCCCGCCCCCTTTCTAGTTCCATATTTTATTTTTATAATAACATTACACATTTCGTGTTTACATAAACTCGTTGACACGAAACGAGCTGTGATGGGTTGACAGCAAAGGGGGAGAGGGAATAGGCATAGGGAGGTAAAGGGGGGAATTCATTTGCTCCATCTTTCGATTAGCAGTTTGATAAACAAAATGCATTGTGCGTTACTATCTTAATAACACTCACTCTAATCATGTGAAAACTTTTAACTGAAAAAAAAAAAAAATAATCGGAAAATTTCATTTCAAAACTTAATTTGTATTTATTAAAATGTAAATTTAATTTGAATTTTTAATACCGGTAATCGATTTAACAAATTATTATTATTTTTTTTTTACTAGTTTTTAAGCAAAACGAAGATTAAATAATTGTTAGAAAAGGAATTAATGAAATGGCGACTGCGTTTTTGGTTCATAAAGTGATCAGACTTACGTGTAAATTGGATTCCCAGAATCTTGTTTGTACCATAAAACCAGATGAGTTCGGTCGTCCGGAGTGGGTGGTGTAATGTCGCAGGGCAATTGTACCTCCCGCCCCACCACTGCCGACGCATTTGAGTCCAACTCTCCTGCAACACACAAAACAACACCGGGTTAATAATACTACACGCATACATCCGAATTTAATACTGAATAAATATATAGAAATAGAAGAGACTTGCATCCGCACAAAAAAAAATTTATTACGTTATGTTAAAGACGGTAATTGACGTGTAAAATAAAGCCTTAAAGAAAGGACCACAGTGTGATGTCACTTCCGAAATGAATGTTTCTTAGAAAGCAGTATTAACGGATGGGGATTTCCTATGCAGCGCTTAAAGTGGTTTCCGCGGATCAAATTGGTCATCAAATTTATGATCAATTTCTTATGTCCCCTTCCCTCCCCTCTCCTCGTTTCTTCATCCACCCTAACTTTATTCAACGTCCACCGCGTCTTTTCTTCCCTAATTTATGTGATGAAAGCTGGGGTTCACCAACTACTATTATATTCCTAACTCTTTAACTTTTTCTCTCGCATTTGTTCTGCCACCGCCATCTTGAATTAATTGTATTTCTCTCAATCAAACGTCAGGCTTTCTTTTCTTTACGAATGACCAATTCGAACCCCATCCGCTTTCTTCTACCGCTTGTACTCCAAGGACGTAATCACATTTGCAACAAGAAATTAAATGTGAAAAGTCTATTAAAATGATAATTAAAAATGGCGAAATCTAAACCAGAATTCGAAGCAACGAAGCTGACAGTGTTTTTCCGCCAATCCCTTTCTGACACCTTCCCAGCCCCCATTTCTTCATTCGCTCGCTTCGGTGGTCGAGAGTGATTTGTCGCTCCCCTACGTAGTCAAACGCAATCAATACATATTGAAAATAACATAAATTTCGATTAAATTTTCTCTTCGTTAAAGCAAACAGCGTGGCGTAAAGTACGGGGATTTAGAGAAGGAGAAAGAAAAAGGTGGGTGGCGGGGCAATTAATTTCAATTCGGGAATTGATTTACGCCGGCGAATGACGTCACTGGACACCAACCACAAATAAAGACGCTCATTTTGAATAATCGACAAGATGGAGGCCGAAATAATAGTGGAAAAACCGGTGGTAACAATAGTTAATGATGGATCGGTCCTTGCGGGAACGGGAAGCCACGATTATAGCGAATTAATTCATGATTTTCTCATTCAACTCGTTAATTTTTCGATTTAGTGACCGGATTTTGATTTTGAGTTTTCAAGTCTCAAGCGTAATTTTCGGCATTAGTCTTTGTCACCAACTTATTATTAAGTCGCTCGTCTGCTATTTTAACTTTGCCAGTTTCTCGGCTCTGTGTGCAAAAGAATAGGGTTGGGTGGGTGGGTAGGTGGATGGTGAAAGTTCAACATTTCTATCGATTCTTTTTATTTACACGAAAATTCACTTTTAGGAATTTTCAATTAAGTGCGAGAAGAAACCGAAGGAAGAGGGCGGAGCTTAAAGGGTAAATAAGCGGGAGGGGGTTGTAAGAGGAGGGGACGAGTGGGTGGGTGATTTAGTGGGTGGGCGAAAAACAATCTCAGCTCTGCGCGATTAATCATGTTGATTACTCCATTTCTTATTCTCACTTCCAAAGAAAGAGTGATGGAAAAAGACAGAGAGTGAGAGGGAGGGATTTAGTAGAGCTGGAGGAGAGGTAATAGGCGATGGCGGCCATTTTGTTTTTCTTCAAATTCCAATTCAAAACCATTCCGAGTGATTTATTTCGATTTAATTTTGGGGATGAAAACTCCATTCAAAATTCTAATTTTCGAATTAGTAATTGAACACGCCAATCAAACTAATTTACATACGCGCTTCGCGAATTTAAAACGTATCAAAAATTTATACTGTATATATAAATATATTTAAAACGTATCAAAAATTTATATATAATATGTACATATTTTTTGCTTTAAATAATTAAAACTTTTGTTAATACCGTAATTAATAAAGTTGAAGCCCTCGAGATGAGTAACATTTCAAAAGTCATTTGCGTTCAGAAAAGTTTATTAAAGTAATTAATAATAGAAAAAGCATCTTGCAAACTTAATAATTATTATCAAACTAACGATGACTAGTTACTGTAAAATAGGAATTATTAATGACTTTTAATTATCTTGTTTACTTATTACGAGTACAATGTACTGTACTTGCACAGTACATTGAGCATTTGATTTCGATCCACGTTTATCACGTTTACCAACATTATATTTTGCAATCACCTTTAGGCAAATAGCTTTGTGTATGCATATTTTAATGAGCGTTTTGTTGCAAACTCAATCAAACACCTGTTAAGTTTTGAATGTAGATTTTTGAAGAAATCGAAAATTCTGGATTCTTTTCAAACGCTGTTGACGCGATATTTAAAGCAGAATTACCTTTAACAATACATTTTCGAATTTGTAGTACAGGAGAAACCTTTTTAACCGGCTTCCTGGCTTAACCGGATGTTTCAGAACCAATATAGTACCCTACTTGATTTTCTTCAGTTTTATCTAAAAATACGGTACATCATAACATTCATGCAAAAACTTATATAGGTACATTTATTTAAAAAATAAAGGTTAACTGTTTAATACAATATAAAGTTAGGATTTAACCACCTCTTCTCCTTTACTGATCAACTCTTAGCCTCGACCAAGATGGTTAACGGGGCTCTACTGTTACAATATGTAGGCCTAATATAATACAGTACAGTATATAATATTTTTTTAAAGCCTTGGAACGCTCTTTAAATCGCTTGGCATGTTTACGTTTTACGTGACTTTTAACGCAAATTATGTTTACATTGAACAAAGTTTTTACGACGCACGAAATTTCGAAAGTTTAGTTCAAATTTTCCATCGTAAAAAATGTTAGATTTAATGTCTAGTTTTATCCGATAAGGCCGATCAGGACCGGATATAGCGTTCAACTTCCACCGGCGACAGTTAATCGATTAAACCGCAGTTTTTAAATTTTTAGTCCTAGCTAAATGCCACTTTTTTTCAAATATTTATTAAGAGAAAATTTAAATTAATATATTTTGATCGCCATTTATTATTATTTATACATATAAATCGTTGTCTAAACTAAAAAACCTCTTAACTAATAAAATATAAATTTTGCGCGAGAGCCAAAAAAACGTTACTTTCTTAAGTATTAGCACGGAGTTTGAATGTTTGTTTCCTTATGAGTGATAGAAAGTTACAAGTTTTTCTGTTGGATGTTGCAGTTTAAACAAAACGAACGAAATACAGATTCCGCAAAAAAATGATTTTAGTTAGGAGGTTTAGTCAACAAAATATTGGTAGAAAAATTAAATTACGATTGCTACTGCATCATAAAACGCATATTAAGGCCGCCCTATGACAATTTTGAATGCGTCCCTGAAAGCGAATAAAACAACAAAAAATGAATTTTTTTTATTTTGTGTTTTACGATTTTTTAACGAGTTCCTCCTTTATTTTATATCTAATAGACGAACAAATATAAAAATGGGAACTGGATAAGCGGGGAATAGCAGGAAGGGGGGAGAGGAACTGGGTGAAGGAAAAAAATATATGATAGAAATTCTTAATAACAAAATTAAGAAGATAAAAATCGCAAAAATCGATAAAATCGAATTTTGAAAAACTGAAGAAGCGATAGCTAATGAAAAATAAAATGGTCTTCGTCACAAATTAAAGCGAAAAATATATATACTGTATAATTATATTGCGCGCGGTGACGGAAAATTCCGCTCTAACGGATAAAACTCATTAAGTTTTCGGGAATTATTATCAATTTTATTAAGAAAAATTCATTTATTTTTAACATGTTTTTCTGAAATTAATTTTAGAAATTAATGTTTTATATAATTAATTTAAAAGTGAAGTTGATTTTCATTTTTTTACAGTTTCGTTCATTTATTAGATTACTGTATTAATATTAAATCAAAAGCATATTTATAATTTTACATTTTGTTTGTGATTTTAACAAAGGCAAATACTGCACGGTAAATCTTTTTAAAAAAACGATAATCTTGTAAGCGCGAATTACACAATTTATCACTCAACTTTATGTTTTATCGCTGCATTAGTATTGATTTCTAATCCTATTAATCTATTTGTCTTTTCTAATTAAATGTTAATGTGAATTTTTTTAAATTTTACTATTTCAAAAATTTGAGCAAAATTTGAGGTCTTTTCTATTTGTTTATTAGATCCAAACTGGTTGTTAAACTGATCCAATAAAAAAATTTAAAGGAAAATGTTGTAAATTAATTAGAGCAATTTGGGTTTAGGTAATTCAATTTATTTTGAAGTTGTATTTTGAGGTGTTTCAGTAAACCATATCCACAATAATTTGATATTTGTTACATTTATTTACCTCTAATAAGAGCATTTTTTATTCAATTTGGTGAAATTTGGGGTTTCAAAATTGAAATTGAACCATATTTTGTTAAAATTTAAAATCCATATCTTTATAAATTGCTATCGCAAAAATTTTAACGCTGAAATTTACGGTATTATAATTTAAGCCTTTAAAAAAATTATATAAAATATTTTGCGACGATTTCCTTCTTC
The DNA here is from genome assembly GCA_034692225.1 of Polydesmus complanatus. Taxonomy (NCBI): domain Eukaryota; kingdom Metazoa; phylum Arthropoda; class Diplopoda; order Polydesmida; family Polydesmidae; genus Polydesmus; species Polydesmus complanatus. The sequence goes on from JAQGAZ010001448.1 coordinate 17,922, forward strand.
TTTTTACCCACCCACCAATCGTTGTTTACGACTGCAACTGATGCAACGTTCCTGCCACTCACTTCCAACTTTTCCCTCCTTTTTCCCCTCCCCCACCTAAAAAAAACACTAAATCAAATTTTTTTCGCGTGATAAACATAAAAATAGAACAACAATGGAGTCTGAATTTCTTTTTTTAAGTGCAAAAGATGGTAGCTGACGTCATAACGCGATCAATCGATGAAGAAAGCGATGTGATGATGGAAGTAGATGAGTGAGAAGAGAAATAATTAGAACGAAATTAGCACAATCCATTTGAACCAATCTTAATGTATTATCTCGCCGATATATTCCATTGAAATAGAAAATTAAAAATAGTAATTTTACATGCAAGAGGAAGTAACAATACAAGACAACATAATTATTATTATCATTGGTAGGGCCTACTTTAATATTGGAATATTAATAGCTCAACTTTTTCGAAATGGTATTTTCAATTTGGCGTCAAAATAACTCATTGTTTTATATTTTAATATACACTGTAAATGGTGTACGGAAACAAGTGAACTATACTTTAACATGAGAAATAAATTTAAACCTAGAAACCGAGAAATAAATTTAATTGAAACCCGAGATTTTGAAGTGCGTCTATATGTGATACAGGAATATGGGGAATTCGATCAAATTGGAACCAGTGCAGCGCATAATGAGACTCATAATAGAAAAATTGAATGTTAAAAAATACATTAAAGGGAACTTTTTCCATGTATCATTAAAATATTTGGATTATTAACCTATTAAACAGATTCGTGCATTAATAAAGGTGGGTTCGTTTTTCAGTACACCGTGTAGATTAAAATAACTTTAGTCTCAATAACATTTTGATATTTTATGTTTCACGTTAAAGTAAAGCTCGCTTCCCCCCTCCCCCCCCCGCACACTGCGTACTTTACACTGATTAAAAATGAATAATATTGTAACGTATTATTATTTAGTTGCATTTTGTAAGAGAAGTTTCGCATGATTGAGGACACCGTGTAGCCTATTTTTTAATAATTTTATTTTTTACTGGTTTTATCTTTTTCTTTTTTTCTTTTAGTTTTTTTTTTTTACTATCAAAATAAATTAGCAATAAATTTCAAGTATATTCCTTCAGTTTTTTCGCACTCAGTAGTGAAAGGAAGCTTTGTGTAACCGCGAATAAAAAGAAGGGGTGAATTGCGAGACGTTTGAGGGTAGGCGGGGGTTCTAAAAAAAAAAAGCTCCCTAAAAAAGAATATATCAATTCTTTTGGGTTCTTTGAATTCGGTTCTATATAAACAACGTTATTATTTTTCTCTCTCCCTTAAGCACGCTAAATCATTTCTTGCTTAAAATGGGAGGAGCTTAGAAAAGGTGGAGCATAAAAAAATATACTCAAGAGGAGTGAAAATGTTCGTGACTGCTCTTAAATCACGCTTTCGTCACTTCCGAATAAGGTCCAGGAGCTCATTTACATAAGAGGAACTAGGGGGAAAACTTATATTTAGAAATTCAACTAAAAATCGAGCCAAAACCTGAAAAATGTGTGGTTTTTAATTTGGAAACAGCATTATCGTTCGTTCGTGATGCGCATTATTAATAATGATAACTGCTTTTTTTATTGATTGTACAGATAGATTAAAACTGAAATTGTTTTAACAATTGGTTGTGTGCTTTTAATTTTAATTTAGCTACTTTAGGCAAATACTGGCTTCGATAAATTACTTCCATTCTTTTAATTTTTCAAAGCTGTTAAGAGCTTTGTTCAAATAACTATCTTTCTCATATTATCTTATTAAATTATTATTGCAGCTTCTTTTCTTGTTTTACGCATAAAAAATGCTTCCAACGCACACACAAATTTTATTAACTAAACATTTAATAATCACACTTATCTATAAGAATATCATTTTAGCTTTTTCGGGTGGTATCATTTAGCTTTTTCTAGTAGCATCAAGCTGGATTTTTCTGGTAGAAGCAATAAGATTTTTCTTTTGGCATCATTGTTTGTTATTTTATTTTTTGAGGTATTTCCTCTCTCTCCTATTAAATGAAACACAGTTATTACAATGCTAAAAATGCATCTCAGGTGATTTCAAAATACAATCCTAAATACTGTAGGTGTGGGACATCCAGTTTCATTGTCATCTTCTAGGCAAATAAATATGTGACAACCAATTTTCCTCTGGTGTTATTTAAGAGCTACAAATACTGTAGTTGTAAAAACAAATACTGTACTACAAATCTCTCGTGTAAACATTCGTTTATCTATTTCACTTATGGCTCCCACATCCTCTCCTTAACAGCAGATGCATTATCTTACAAAGGAAATAAAGCGCATGCGTGAACAATTGAAAATTATTGGAGATGATTTATCTATTGTCTATCTGCCAAAACGTAAACATTCATCATCCACTCTCTCTTAATACGAACCCTAACCACCCGTTTTTAAGCCCACCCACTCATCTAGAGCTACATGAATTTGCATCATCTCGCTCACCCTGCTCAATTGAAGGTCACCCACATGAAAATAGAAACGAGGGATTCAAACGAGAGATGGCTCCAGTTTTAATGTTTAATTGCTTGGTAACCAGTACTGCCTATACCCTACTCAACTTATCTCAACAAAAAACGAAGAAAAACAATTAAATAAAAACTATTTTTCGCATTTTTATTTGCACATAAAATAGCTTACCGGGTAGCTTTGTTTTGCTTGAGAATGAATTACAAGTATGATCGCGATTTTTTGATATTCATTTGTATCTACGTGTATTTCAAAACTTCACAAAAAAAAAAAATTCCAGTTTTTTTCGGATCATTAAAAAATTGTAAATAATTTCGGCGTGCGATTTACTGGTAAATCCGTCATTTCCAGAGGATTTAGTTTTATTTAAATCCCACTTTGCATTAAGTACGCTAAAAAAAATATGATTAAATGTATATTGCGGTTGCCAAAAAAAAAAAAAAAGATTAAAAGAAAAACTAGATAAATTTAAGTTTTTTGTTTGGTTTTTCGCTTAAGCATTTTAAAATGCCAGAAAAATAGTATTAAATCTACTTATGCGCGTAAAAACGTTTTTATTTTAAAAAGTGGTTTTATTAAATTGTGCTGGAGAAATTTTACTCTAGTTTAGTACAACTTAGAAGTTTGAAGATAAAAAAAATCGAACACAGTCAAATCTAATTTAATTACTGTCTTTAATAGTTTACATCGTTTAAACAAAAAAATGTTAATTGTCTCTTGTTTACTCATGTTGTTTTTAATTATAATCCGCTTAACATAATTTACTCAACGCTTATAATCGTAACTCTCATTTCAATTTCTAGAGTTTTCCTATAATTACACGCAAAAGTAAATTTCATCCCTTCCTCACCCTTTGAATTGGTTTAAAATTAACATTCCATAAATTCTTTCTTCCAAAAAAATACAGCGCAGGTTTTCTGCGCAACACGAAATAATGGTATTTCCCACATTAAAACTTATTCAATTGCCATTAAATTATATTTGCACACTTTAGAATTTAATCTACAGGGTGGCCTCTCAACATAAGACGTTATTCTTTATTACTTTTTCATTTACAGCGAGTATTTTAGAATGCTTTTGTGAGTTTTCAATAAAATGCCAACCGCATGCGAGTACATGTAGAGCAAAAAGTGTATTAAACAAGTAATTAATCTGCTTTGTGAACCACTCTGTATTAACATTCTCTATTTTTTATGATCGCTCCTTCACTTTCGTTTTTTTTATTTATCATTTACAACACTTGAATGCCAAAAAAATTAACCTAGAAAAAAATATTTAAAATTTTAGCTAAGTCATTGTATACAACGTCTCATTTTAGGGTTCTAAAATCATAAATACACAACGTCATTTTTTATTTTATTATTATAAAAAAAGTAATATATAGAGCAGCAGTTCTTAAGCACGGGTTTGCGATCCCATTCACTTTTTTAGCCAATTGCTTATCATTTGAATTTAAATTAATTATAAGCAAATATTTTGGAATAAAACGCTTTCACAAATCTGTTTATTTCTTTTGACTTCTGACTACATTTATTGAATTTTGCAAAAATGTTTTCATTAGGAACTTCAACTTAGAAATTTTGTCAAAATTTAATAATTTAAAAGGTTAAGCTTTGATAATTTTAATAAAGGTTTTTTTAAAACAATATTCTTGCCCCCATTTGGCAAAAAAATAAATGCACCCTTTCAGGGTTTGCGGCCTTAATGAGTTGCCCATTTACTTCTCTTAGTTGGTCCCCATGTTGTCGTTTCAATTTTCTTGTATAGTTATAATTGCAATTTATCGATGCCGATGAGAATTGAAATAAAATATTAAATTGATCGAGTAGATCTTGGAACTTGGAAGGCACGTGAGCTGAAGTTATTGATGAGATGGAGGCTATTTTTTATCAACCTTTTCATAGCTGGAATTCTAGAAGTGGCCCGCAGCCAGAAAAGTTTGAAAATTGCTGTATTACAGATCTAATAACGTCGTGTCCAGTTCTACTTCTAACGTTTCAAATACTTGTTTATCAACAAAATTAATGAATAAATAAAGAATACCGTTGGAGATTAATAGATATTTGACTTTAATGAAGTGGGCAATCTAATTGAAAATGTGGTTTGGGTGCGGCTATCACTAGCCTATCGATGAAGAAGATGGAAGAGCAAACTCGAAGGCTAAGAAGATTAAAAGTTAATGGGACTTCGAGTATCTTTCTATTATTTAGTTTGCCTCTCCACTTAAATCGTCACGTGTGATGAGTGCGAGTCTAGACGTTTCACCCAATGGCTCTAATTAATCCTCTTCGCATCCGAGCACACGTCACTAAACCTCATTTTCATCTTTAAATCACTTTAATAACTAATAGGTGGTCATCGGGGAAAAAAACTTTTCTCATTATGCACAAATTAATTTACGCTTAAATTTCCTTAAAAATAAATTCAAAGTTTCATGGCTTTGGTAATATAAAAGGCAAGTAGGCTTACATCTGACGTAAATGCAAAAATAATTAAATTTAACTCCGCTCATTCGCACATCGTCTACTGCGTTACCTAATACATCTAGACCTTGGATTTTAAATTCGAATCTGTAATTATTATCAGTTTTTGCTTCGAATCTCGTATCTTTATGAAAATGCAAATTTATTGGGAATTTAGTAAGCCTACTGCACATTATAAGTTTATAAAGTACTTTGAGTATTATGAGCTTAAGGCTTCTAATTGATAAAAAAAAATTAAAAGTTTTCATTTTCGCTCATGAGGCAATGAGAAAAAATGCAAAATTCATGTAATACAGAAAATTATTTTGGAATTTCTTGACGCAAATTTTATTTAAAAAAAGAGAAAAGTTTCCTGTTTATCACCTAACTTTTTTAATTAGTCGAGATAGACAGGATGTTTATTGATTCTTAAAATACAGTACAAGTAATAATATATACGGTACGTTATACGAGTACGTTAGAGAATTAGAGTTAGAGAATTAAAAAAAAAAATGGGTTTGATAAACATTAATTTTATTAAAAGATAAAGTTATTTTTTGAATTTATGGAGAATTTGTAAAAGATTTTAATAAACGTTTGTCGAAACGATTATTAGATGATTTTGAAGCATTTATTATACTGTATTATTAATAGTTAAACAAAACTTAATAATAACTTTTGCAAAAAATACTAAACTTTAATCGTTTAATATTATTATTAAATACAGACGTGTATAAACAGGCGGACTTTTATTTGAGTGTTGCATCTATTTGAAATAAACTTAACTTGTCAATTATGAGTTTTTAACCAACCGAGTTGCAGTAATGTTTCTTATATTTGCTAAATATCTGATGTAGATTGCGGGGTTAGATAGAGACTTTTTTTTTTTTTGAGAAGCATAATCAAAGATTTAACGTAAGATCTGTTTAAAATTATTAAAGTTAAAAAAAAGTTTGGTCTATTACAACATCCGGATAATTTACAAAAAAATGTTATTACGTTTCACGCTACACATTTCTCAAAATTTACCAAACTCTATTAAATTTGGTGAAGGGAGCGGCGTTCTTTTTTTTCTTTTTCTTAATTAAGACAAGTTAGCCAAATATTGATGGCATGTGGTAACCCGAAGCTAATCTCTGTTTCTAAATCTTAATTTTTATTTCCAAATAATCTCAATTTTTTTTCTTCTTTAGAACATCTTTCGTTAAGAAATGGCCTACAGCGCCATCTGCTGCTTACAATATTCACCCCATTTAACCTAATAATGGCAACCACCTTCTCTTTCTTTTCATTTAATAATAAATGTCAAAAAATAACTTTCAACAAAGTAATAGAAACAAGTAGAAAAGTTGAAATTGATTGCGATACAGAAATGATATTGTTTTTTTTTACTTTTTCACATTTCAAGCAAGTCAATTTTTAAACTACGGTATTTTTTAATATTATTTTTTGATATTTTAACTTTAGATTTTTATTTGTTGACTAAAAATATAAACCTGTTGTAACTTTGTTGAATTTATCTTTTTTATTATTATTTAATTGACTCAGCAACAAAATTAAATATAGATTACAATGATGTACAATAACATGAAGCTGAATCGGTACAGAGAGTAATAAAGAAATACAGTAAGTTATATTAAGACAAGACAAAAAATTCTTAAAAACTAACGAGTTTATGTAGAATTTTGTTATAATGACGATTCTATTGCGCTGAAAATTTAATTCAACTGAAAATTTTGTTATACTGTACCGAGAATTTTGTCACCGGCCTATAGAGAACTTCGTTATTCTATGCACTGTACTTAGAATTTCATAATTTTTATTGTATTGAGCTTTTTCGTTGAACTGAAAATTATGCTATGTTAAAAATTTCTTAGTACTCTACTGAAAATATTTCGCCTTAGATTTTCGTTATATTGAGATTTTCATTTATTGAAAAGTTTGTTGCATTTAGTATTTCGCTGCATTGACTCATTGAGAAATGCAATTTTTTTCCCAGCACTTTTATTTGAGTCAATTTCGTTTTAAGTTTTAATCATATGAATTAATTTTTCTCTTTAAATTTTCATTATTATAAAATAAGGTCTTTTTTTAAAGTTTTTTTTTGTTTCCATTTAACCGCTTTTATCTTGAACCACTATAAGAGATTGAGTGTGAACGGTGAAGCGATGGAGTGCTCGGTACAATGTAATAGAAATCTACTGCTGCTGCTGTAGTCTTTTTCGTTCTCCACAAAGCAACAACAACAATAATAATAATACACGAGTGTGTAGTTTTGGGTGGTGGTGGTTGCGATAGAGGAGAGGTGAAGCCCTTGAAGATCATTCAATCCAATGATGATGACGATGGCCACACAACCTATCTCATCCATCACAATAAAAAAAAAAAGAACAAAACAAACAAAAATGTTTGCTGCGGTTTTCTTGTATCAAAATTCTACAAACAGGAAGTGATATTCCAGGTAATTAAAGTGGCGCCGCCTTTGATCAAAGTGCCTCTTTACTTTCAAATATTCAAGTTAAATATCTTTGACATCATTACACTCAAAATGTTAACTATTATTTGAATAATTGTAACCTCAGGTAACAAATAGAAATTTTTTTTTCATTGAGACTCATAGTTTTTACGGGTATAACTTCTAATATTTTGTGAAAAACTGGTTTTAGAATTTAGTAGTTTATTAATTTTATGGTTTAGTGGTCAATTTAAGATTTGGTTATCGATGAAGGATTTAGTCGTTAATTTAATTGTCCCCTTCAATTGATCATTAAGATTTCGTTATTAATTTTAAATTAATATTTAATTGTTATTAATTACTAGCTAATTTAAACTTTTGCTGCAAATTTATTTGCAAATTAATAATTTAGGAGCTAAATTTAGATTCAGTTATCAGTTTAGCATTTTTCATAGTTTTATGACTATTTTTAAAACTCAGTAATAATTTTTAAGCTTTGAGGTTTTGTTGCCAGTGAAAGTCTTGGCTCTCAAATATCCATACATACACCTCCATTGAAAGAAGAAGAAGAATAAACAAATGAGTGATGGAGTGTGACGGAGAGAGTGAATGAAATGGCGCCAAGTGCAAATTGAAAGCGAAAAGTGCGAAACTAGAGTCAAGAGTTCTTTCTCTTTGATAAAGTCTCGAGTTTTATTGCAGCCTCCGTCTTATGGAGTGTCTGCATTAGCCCTCCCTCCCCCCACAACACAATGATAGCGATGCCAACAATAGCACTCATTTTATACACTTTTTATCTCTTGCGCACTTGTTTGTTTGCATATAGAGGGCGCTCGAGTGGGTGGTGCTGGGATGCGTTGCTTATGGCATCATCATTTCAATCTCAGGAAAGAGTGAAAAGCGGGAATTGCGTTGTACTGACAACGTTGGCGCCTCCTACGGCGCTTCTTCCATTCACCTATTACGTCACGTAGACACCCATGGCTATGACGGGTCTCTATCAGGGCCGGAGTGAGCAGAAACTGGCCTCGAAAATGCTGCCAATAATAAAGCTCTTTCAAACTCAAAAACATAGTTTTCTCACTAACTAAGATTTAAATTTGCCAAAATTTTGTGTACAATCATGTAATTGCAATTTTAACAGTTTTAGTCGATATTCTGTTTTGAAGTCAATAACTTTTTCTTTGAACAACTAGATCTTGTTTCGAAACTTATATAGCATACGTTCTATAAAAAATAAAGGTAGAAATTAAAACAAATTGACAAAGGTTCCACTCCCTGTGGGCAATAATATTTTGTGTTAGTATTTGCTTCAGTGCAGTATTAGTATCTATTTTAGCAATTATATACTGTATATATTTTGTTTAGTTTTCGGTATTAAGTTGGTTAAAAGCATTAAATAATGATTCCTAAGGATAAGTTGACTAAACAAAGATCGATAACATAGACTAATTTTGTATGGTGAATCTTTAAATTTAATTAATATAGGGATCTTTGCTTTACAGTAATATCTGCATTAGCTACGCTATTTTTAATATCAGTTTCAGGTTTACTATTTAATAGGCTACCATTTTTAGAACTTTAATCAAAGTCATTTTTAATAATCGGAAATCATTTTTATATTTGGGCATTCCTTGCCATTTTTCTGTTTTCATAATAGCTTAGGATATATCTTTAATCTCAAGATTTTCCAATCAATTTTATTCAACTTTGGCCATTACGGGAAATTCCTATCCTGAATATCCGTAAGACGTTAAGATGGTTTCCAAAGAAATACAAAAAAAAAGAAAAAGACGGCCAAAATAAAAGAAAGAAGGGGAAAAAATAGTAAGAAAAAGGAAATAATAAAAGCGATATGCTCGGTGTCGTTTTATTGGTAGGTGGGAGGTCACCGCCCACCTCAATCATCTTACCACCCACCTGAGCGCGACACCCACCGAGATGGTGACCCAACGGGGAACAATAGAGTGGAAGAAAACAACAGCCAGCAGCACTAACGACTATTGGGGAGAAAAGGAAGAAGAAAAGGGAAGAAAAAAACAGAACAAAAAGAGGAGAAAAGGAAAAAGGAGCCAAACACAAAAGTTTTCAAGCGCCATTTTTAACGTTGTGATGTTTTTAACAAATCGCGAGTGTAGGAAAATGAGTTTTCTTTAAGATCTTTCTCTTCCCCTGTCTCCTACTTAATCAAGCAGGTGGATTTAGCTTCATTATTACTGATGACCTCATCAAAAATACCGAATCAATAGACCTAACAATAGATTAAGCACAAACAACAACCTACTCGTAAAAGAGCAAAATCCGCATCTATTTATAATAAAAGAGCTTAGTCATTTTATTTATTTGAATTTTCTTTTCATTATCCCGGTGGAACATCTTTAATTGGAACAGTCAATTATTTTGAATTTATTTTTATTTATTTTTTAAGGGAAAAAAATTAACCGTAAACTAACTTGTAACTTATTCGTTTAGACTTTTAGTTAAAATGACTAGTTCGCTTCAAGTAACTTCAAAATAATTTTTACACTGTGTGTTGCATACAAATAATGAGAGTTTTGAGAATAATAAAAATGCTAATTTAAACGAAGTTTGCTATGCACTGATGCAAATTGCAAATTACTCCCCACATCAAAAATTCAAGCCATTTCTTGCCAAAAATTATTTTTTCCCTGAATCAGGTTTGTGAGGCACTAAGGCGATGCTTAAAAACCCATGCCTAAGATACCCTCATAAAAATCGCAAAGCATAAGATCGGGCGGGCTCACGGGATGACACCGCAATCATTTCCTGGGCGACTCATCTCGATTCGATTCCTCTCAAAGGAAAAGGTTTTTTTTTACGTTACTCTATAAAATTGCCTCAATTAAAGAATATTTTTCGCCATGAAATAGGCCGAATTGTGGTGGGCATTCTGGAAATGTACAGTAACTGTGGAGTTAACATAGAGAGTGAATTGCATTAGTGCATAGAGAATATGCAAAGATATTTTGTTTAATCACCATGATTTTAAATCCACAATAGGATCTTTCATTATTAAATTTTATTTATTATCAAAAGCTAAATTTTTGTTTACTGTATTAGCAAAAATGTTTATTTTATTAGCTTTCAAAAAAACGTAAGTTTCCTTTATATGAATTAGTTTATTTTGATTCGGCTACAAAAATATTTATAAAATACGAGATTCAAAGCGAAAACCGGTAGTAATTATTGTATTCAAATCCAGGGTTAGGAGGAGCCTACTGCATTTGTTTCCTCCCCCGGTTTTTAATGTTTTAAAAACTTGTTTTTCATAGGTTATCGTATCTTTAAAAAAAAATCGCGTCAAACGCTAATTGGACTTGCTAATTAATTTTAAATAATAAACGTGGTCGCTATTAAAGTCTTTGGAGAAACATTGCCTCTTCCGGCGGGTGAAGGAAACACGAGCTGATAAGACGCTTATTGAATTTTGACATTTTTTTCCTCCCCTTCCTCTCCTTTCTTATTTGACGAAGGCGCATAAAATAGCGGGAAAGCTAGGCGAGGAGGCAAACAAATTGGTAGAGAAAATAAAATCATCATTGATATTGCAAGCGACGCCATTAGGCGCCTTCGAAATTTGTAGTCTTTATTTTAATAATAAAAGGAAAATTAAAAAAAAAAGAAAAGAAAAGAAAGAAAGGATTTTCTGTCGTTATCTTTCTTTATTAACAAACGAAATTCGTCGCTTGCATCGAGTCGCGCGCTCCCTCTATTTACGCTCCATTAAATTTCTTACGTTAATTTCAGTTTCGATGTTAATTAAATATAGCTATTTCGCCTCCTAATCACCCACTCACTCAATCTTTTAATTCGAACGCATATTTCCATTGCTCGGTGATATTGAAACTCACTAACTGCGCAATTTTTGAGTTCAACGAAAAGAAGTAGCAATGGCAATTAGTTGTATAAAAAAAGGGTTTTCTAGTTAAATATACTGTAACACAGTCACAAAATCCTTTGCATCATTTTTGTTTATCGTCAGCATCATTCTGATTTCTCCTTACCATCATTCTGCTTTTCCTTAACTGATGATTATTCATTAGTTGATTCCAATTTTTTTTAGCACCATTGTTATTTCTTCATAGTATCATTTTATTTTTGTCTTATCAGTAGCATCTTTCTGATTATTTTTTAATGATTTTGGTTTTTCTTTACTA
>JAQGAZ010001449.1:0-29537 GCA_034692225.1 Polydesmus complanatus
CGTTATTTACATAAATTTAACTAACTTAATTAGAATATACTTATAACGAGCGGTCGCGAAGTCCGCATATCGCTACACGGTGTAATCTTTTTTTTTTTTTTTTTTTCACTTTAAAATTAAATATTGTTTAAAAAATATCACAAACATTGCCAGTTTCAAAACGGCATGCAGCGATAATTTACCTAGATTTTAGAACATCGAGTGTTGAAAATGGGAGGATGCAGAGTGGTAATTCAGTTAAAATTCATTTTTGAAAAAATTCAAATGTATTTGTGGTTTTTTTAGATCTATTAATATAATTTTTTGGTGACTTTTTTTTATTATTATTTGGCGAGAGATATTGTGGAATAATTATTATTAAATAAAAAGAGCGTTAAGAATTATTATTATAAAGAAGAAAAAGATGAGAAAATATACTTGCATTCGTCATAATGACGAGACTTCTACCTCTCAGTTAGTAGAATAAAATTTATTCGAAATGTCAAACAAAAGAAATTATCTAGGTAACTGTAGCCGTGTATTAGCGTAGAATTAGATAACCAATTACCGTAATAGGAATAATAATTTTAGCAGCTATTTTTACATTAGAAAGCTCATTTTATATGCCTTTTTTCTCCTTTATAATTATGTTAAATCGTTGGCGTAGCCTATTTTTTTTTTTTTTTTTTCGCTTTTCTCGTTTTCTTCGCTGATTCTTATTCAGCTTTTCTGCTTTAAGAAGATGTAATATTATTTTGGAGAGAAGAGAGAGATAACCTTTTGTGAGATTTGACATTAGCATGACTTAAAAAAGATGGGGCAGAAGAAAAGAAAAAAGAAATTAATTCGGTGAAATAAGATCTCGAGCGGGATTATCTTGGGAAAAAGACATCCGATTCACATGCAAATCGCCTTGTAAACATTCGCGCGTTTTTCGGGGTTGACCTCCGCACGTGCAACTGCGACGCGGTAACACGCGTGCACGAGAATCTCTGTTTAAAACTGCATTAGTAGAGGGTTTTGAGAAGGCCTTTTAATCTTAAGCAACTGACGTTTTATTTATTTTTTTAAAGAGCGTAATTTGTTAAATTGAAATTTGTTTTCCAACTAGGAGTATTTTTTTCCAGATGACGAGAAGTTTAAACTTTTAAAATAATTTCATTAGCTTATGAGCTTTCCATTAATGCTGGTCGTTCTAATCGAGGGCCTTGCTGCAGTGTAATAGTACAAATGCGATATCAATATTTGCAATCAGAATCGAAAGGATGTAATCATTTTTCTTTTACGTACAGTACATAGTTACTCGCGTACGATACAATCTTAGTTTTTATTGAAAGAACCGGATGTTCACTCGGGTTTTGTTTAATGTCAAATACTGTGGATCTCTCATTTCGTCGTTGTTTGTGAAAACGACATTTTTTACGTTTACTGATGCACGCGAATTTATACTGCATCCTCGGCACTGTATCTTATCGCCAAATAAACGAATAAATGCGGAACTTAAATAAATAGCCACTTTGGACTACGAAATGTAAATACACGGTGAAAAGCGATATAAAAGCCAAGATGACGAGTTTTTCAAAAAAAAAAAAAAGCTGTCATTTAACATGCGCGGAATCATAAGTTAGATGCGAAGGGGGAGAAAAAAAGATCCAAATTTCTATGCAGCTAAGCGGTTGTGGAGCTCGAGAGTGATGTGATTGAGATAATGATGTCGGGAGAAACTGTGGGTGGTAACACTTTTTTCAAAAAAAAAAAAAAAAAATTCAACGCGAATATATTTTAACCTGGTCGGCTAAACGAGATTTTGGTGCCTGGAAACCAGGACCGGATATTGGCGTTCCGGTTGGCCCGAGCAATATGATTTTGAAATGTGTTTGAAGACAGAAAGTAGAACGCGGATAATTTGTAAAGTAATTATTTATTTATTTTCGTAATTGAAGTTTTGACGTTGTTTTCTTGTTTGATCGTAAGCCCCGAGCAATGTGTCCATGTTGTCTTATGGCCAAGTTAATATTAAGTCGTGTCCTGTTGGGCATGACATAAAACTGTTGCAATGTCAAACGACGCGTTGAGAATTTTGGTTTTTTTTTTAAATACAAAAAATGTTAGTAAATTGTCATTTCATTTTAAACTAAAGGACTAGGTTGGTTAGCGTGAACTAGTTTTATCTCATGCGTATCTCTACCTATCTAGCACGTGCGGGTTGTACGTGAAAGTGCGAACAAAAGGTTCTTTCTTTTTACAGATTCAAACAAGAAAGCGCATGTCTGATGATGAGAGAAAAAAAATCTGAATTTTCTCTTGTTTAACTTTTTTTTTTTTTTTTTTTTTGAGGTCACAACGTCATTACTTTTCGTTCTAGGTGTTTTTTTTTCTTCTATCGGCGCATGCGTAGATACGTGCATAATTCAACATCTCGACGACAACGAATAAAAACAACACAAAAGCACTTTTTTCTTCTTCTTCTTCTTCTTCTTCTTTTTTTTTTTTTGTTTCAGAAAAAGAAAAGAAATTGAGAATGGTGAAGCAAATGAAACGGAAGGAGAAGGGAGGGGGGTGGGGGGTGATCGACACCCCCTATCGGACAAAAAGTCTCTGGGTTTACTTATCACAGATAGTCTTTGGCTTTGTGTTGCCGCCTCCGCACACACACACACACAACAAAAAAAAGTTCAAAATAATAATGAAAGTTTAAAAAAATCGAATGATAAGAATTGGAACGTAAATAATAGCGTGCGGTTGGATAGAGATTGGGAGGGGGGGGGGGGGGAGAAAAAAATCACTTTTGTTGACCGCAAAATCATTGGAGTTTCTAGTTAATATTTATCGAAGTGTGAAAATTAAGAGCAATCAAATTTACGCTGAACAATCAAATGAACATTGCTAATACACTGTATTTTTTAAAAAATGCTTTAATAGAAAGTCATGCGCAGTTGTTGTTGTTGTTTTTTTTTTTTATAATTTGAGAGTTTTTGGTTAAGAGATTTTTTATAATAATATTATGCTGTATCACGATAAAAAAAAAACAAGGATTTTAATTAATGACTTTCAGCTGGAGGGGAAAAAAAGGTTTAATCAGAAAAACTTCATATTAAATTCAATCTACCGGTAATCAGTTTTACTTCCTTTGCTGCCGCCAATTGATTGTAACGACTATACTACTCTATTCAACAGTACATTCGTATTATTATCTAATTATTGCATTTCAATTTGAAACTTAAAGCTGAAACTTGCCCCTTTTTTGTGCCCTTTTTTCTACCACCCACCCTACCAGGGGTGACTAAACTACTAAATAAATAAATATGTCTAGCCATTAAGACTTCGGAAAAATAGAAAATTTCGAAAAATGAAAATCTTATTTTTATAATTTTGATTATTAAAATTATAAATAAATTATTCGAATAAGCTCTCGAAAATACATTTAAAAAATCGTAAATTCTGTTTTTTTTTAAAGTTTTGATTACTTATAATTCTGGCGTGGAAATAATGGGTACTGTTTTTGTTATCTTTACTCATTAAATTACTGTTTTTATGATGTTTCTTTAAACAAATTTTTGTTGTTGCCTTTTTTAGCATTATTTAGAATCTACATAATTACCCGTATATTTTGGATTTTTAGACTACAGTATTTATTTATTCTAATAAACAGTCTTAACTTTTGAAATTGAAAAATGATAAAAATCGGTCTGCATTAGATTGTAAGGAGCATGGAAAACTCGTATTCGAAGAGCCAGTTAGGTTGGGTTATGTTAACTAAGTTTTAATTGCGCATTTAATAAAATTGTTTTTGTATTAATAATTATAAATAAATTACCTGAATTGCCCATTTATTTGTCCTAGAAAAACAATTTTTACAAATGGGTCGAGATAACATACCAAACAATGTAATCATCAAAGCAAACCTCATAAATGTATATTTTGGTATGGCATTATTTTTTGATTATACCTAATTAAGAAGAGAGAATCCTAAATTTGAAATTAGTTATATATTTTCCCCCCATAAAGTATTAATGGGTACATGTAGTTTTAAGCTATTCGATTAAATTTGTTCTCTGGGGTCCGATACTGCAACTTTTGTCCGAAGCGACACCAATCTCCCCCCTCACGCGATTAGGTTGGTAACGAGTGTTAGGCGCTTATCAGATGTTGCGATGCTTCTACCTGGGCGCTTTTTAATCATTTCCGGTCTTCCCTTCGCGTTCATCAGTATCTTTACATGTATATTTTGTAATCGATTTCCATGGAGATGAGAATCGGAATGCGTTGTTAGGCGAGGGCGCTTCGATATTTTCGCGCTCGAATACGCGCTACTAATTGTACTCGCCACCCACTTCCTGTAGCTTCTTCCTTCGACGAATAACGCATTAAACATCGGTGATCGATTGTTAACGCCATCTGCGATATTCAAATACGTCTCAACTACGGGAGCAGCATCGACAAGGGGAAAGCGGGGAGAACGTTAACACGATACGCTGTTGTCATCCGTAACGAACATGAAATATCAGTGGGTTGCAACTTATCCGCCAAATTGCTTAATGGCGCTTTTTCTAATAAAAACCAAAGAAAAAGAGGAGGGGGGGAGAGAGGGAGTGTATAGTATTTTGAAAAATTGAAAAGTAATATTTTTAACAAATTAAATAGAATTTTGTTCCCCTATTTTTTATTTATTTTTTATTGAATGATTATTGTGATAAAACAGATGTCTAATTTGGATAGGCAGCTGCTGTTTTTAAGGTTTATTCATTTATTCGAAAAAGTTCTTGGCTTAAAATTTCAGAAAAGCAACAAAAGTGCGTCTACAATCTACAAATTAATGAATAAAAAATTAATATTTTTATTGCATGTTTATATTATTTTTTAATTAAAAGGGAGTTATGTTTTTGTTATAAATTGCGCTTCTACTATAATATTAAAACACATTGTAAATGAACCAAATAAATTTGGTCATAACGTCACTTCAGCTGTAACGTCATTTTTCATTAGTTACGCATCAAGAAATGATCGTTAGCCTCGGCTATACCATAAGAAAACTAAACACCATCGGTTCCCTTTTTTTTATTATGTAATATTTTTGCCATATTGAACGTAAAGTAGAATAATGATTAGTATAAATAATTGTCTATTATTGCATAAGCATACAGTACGTACGTATTATAATAGCTTATTAAAGTAGTACAGTATTTTAAGGAATCCGGCTGCTTTTACAATCCATCAATTCCAAAGAAATTGAAGTAATTCGACGTTATATCCGAGTCGAATTATTCAATCAAAGAATACAATATTTAAATTATGATTTTTTTTTATTTCATTTCGTATTTGCCGTTCTTTTTGAATTTTGGTGGCAGTGTGCGGTTACGACTTAAACATGTTAAATTTCGCTCCATTTTTGCTCATAAATTCGACGCACGTGCTTGGGGGTATGTGTACGCGCCGCACACAATTAGTTTCAATTAACTAAATTTGCGGATTATTAATTTCAAGTAATAATCGTCTTATTAAAATGTTCCTCAATTCCAAGTGATGTGGAGGGAGAGCTCATCCTTTCGTGCCGGATTTCGTTTTTCAATTTAAAATTCAAAACATTTTTTTTTTTTTTTTGGCGGAGGAGGGTCTGGGTGGGGGAAGGGGGATTACAATAGAATTGGTTTTGATTAAATGTTAAACTAGTTTGTTCTTCTGCCTTCTCGTCTACCACATCCGAATTCCCCCAAAAAAAGAAAGAGAATCGTATTTCATCTTTGAACGTTGAGTACATGTAGAGAGCTCGGCAAATTCCATTTTTTTTTCTCTTCCTCCTTTTCGATCTGGTATATATGTATTTTTTTTTTATTTGAGGAGAGAAATGATCTGAAGATGGGTGGTGAGGTGTTTGCCCAGCAAATTGATTTTGTGGGTGGCGAAGGGGGAAGAGCGCGAGTGGACTACGCATTCATACGTACACGTCGCAATTCACCGCGAATTTTCTCCATTTCCACCGGTAAGAGACACTCCGATCTCGACGTTATAGCTCACATTTTCTATGTGAATGGAGATTGGCCGCTGACGTCATCCCGCATTTCCTCTCTCTCTCTCCCCTTCCTTT
Source organism: Polydesmus complanatus (assembly GCA_034692225.1). Taxonomy (NCBI): domain Eukaryota; kingdom Metazoa; phylum Arthropoda; class Diplopoda; order Polydesmida; family Polydesmidae; genus Polydesmus; species Polydesmus complanatus. The sequence goes on from JAQGAZ010001449.1 coordinate 6,065, forward strand.
TTCGCCTAAAACTAGAACCTATAAGCGCAGACAGAGGAGGGGGGGGGGGGGGAGAATGGTAGACGAAATCAAATATTAACTCGGCATCTTTTTGTTTGTGATCGATCAACTTTTAATTCGATTTGAGTTGTTTGTGAGTTTTGATGCGTTTCCGTAGCCATTCACTTCGTCGGATCACGTCTAAGGACGTTTCACTGCGATTTTCATGTACATGTATTATTATTACTATTTTTATACACGTGATATCGTACGGCGGTTGAAATTAAATTTAGGTTGTGGCCATCTTTTAATCTCGAGTGATTTTTAGGATTTGGCAATGCGATAGATTTGACTAGTAAAAGCGATCGATCTGAAACGTTGTTTTTTTTTTTTTACTGTTTATACTTGTGAAGTTGATAATTATCTATTCATTGGTTCTAGTTAAGTTTCGATTTTTATCTTCAAGATGGTTGAGCGAAATAAAACGAATTTTTTTACCCACACACACAAAATTCTATGATCGACGCTAACTTGATCCGAGAAAAGTTGCAGCGGTCATCTCCTTCCGGGTATGGATTTAAACTAGTCAAGTGCGCACAGCTTAAAATAGGAAGCGTTATGATTGGTCCAGCGTAATATTAAAAATAAGAACAATTTTTTTTTTGTTGAAAAACTTAGAAAGGATATGAATGATTAACCCTCCGGAAGACACGCCACGAGTTGTGGATAATCAAAAAACCATTACCGGTACCGCAAACTCATTTTTTTAAACACTGTAGACTGATTCATGCAAAAAATAACACGAAAATGATTATTTTTTTGGGTAATTCTTTTTGGAGAAATTTTTACGATATTTCGATACGATTTAATTTTAATATACGGTAGTTTATTTACATTTTTATGTCATAATTGAAGTGTTAAAAGAGATACTTTTAAGATAAAAAAAATGTCCGCTATCGACAGATATTCAACAAATAGTATTTATTTTTTTTTATAGGTAAGCAATTTATCAAAAAAAATTATTAATACGAAAGTTATTAAAAGTAAGTTTAAATTTTTTTGTCAGATGACATTGAGAAATTGAAAGTGACGGAGAGGAGGATTTGGCCTACAATTTTATTTGAATTTTACCAAAAGTTCTGTTAAAAATTTATACAGTAGTTTTATTTATACATGTAGTTAGTTTCTTAATAACAATAATAATGGTGTGTTCATATTGAACATGTTTTTATACAATATTATTCTGTAGTTTTGTTTTTTTTTTCTTTTTTTTCTTCTTTCTCTCTGCGTTCTCCTTCTTCAAAATTTTAGTTAAGATATAAAATGAAATACGGTGGCATTTCATAGGTGAGTGAGAGTTAATTAAACTGTCAGAGATTGGAAACAAATGGCGTCACTTGTCTTGTGTTTTTTTTTTATTCTTGCCGTATATACACACACCATATTACCTAACTTTTTTTTTTTTTTTTTTTATTCCTGAGGGTTGCGGCAAATTGTGGTTTTTATATTTGACTGCTGCAGCTGTTTTGCATACGGTTTATTCGATGGCACAACAATGTTCGAGAATTTGTTATAATTGCAATTTGTGTTTACGTAAATTATGCAGCACCGAACGCGATAACGTCGGGGGCGAGGGAGGGAGAGAAAAAAAAAATCTAGTAAAAGTGGCAGCCAAGAGTGAGAAACGGCGGAAAAAGATTTATTTGAAATGAAAATATTGTTCAAAGTTTAATTTGTTATCTCTACGTGCCGTTTCGTTCGGTTACTTTGAACATTTGACGCGTTTTCTCTCTCTATCGCTCTTCCAATGTTGTTTTTTTATATACCGGTACTATTATTTTTTTTTAAAAAAGCAAAAATCTCATTTTCTGTTTCGCGAAATGCGAAATCAACGCGGAATTATTTTCTCTTATTCGTTTTCGATTGTTTATCCGTACAAATATTTATAAGATTTGAAACGGAAATGGCACGCTCACGTGACTTATTTGTTTTGTTTTTGTTTGATCTTTGCGCGTGTTCAAGTAGTCAAAGTTTGATTAGGAGCTCGGTTACCCAGCTTAGACTTTCATTTCCGGTCGGCCTTAAAGCTTTAATTGGTTACATTTGAGGTTGCACGCAAAGCCTTAATTCCCCATCGCTATCGGTCACTTTTGTCCTTTCTATTATTAACAGGCCGGGCTTCTAGCACTTCCTGCGCCGCGTAATTGTGGGTACACCGGTGGCCATGACAACCGTGCAAAAAGCGCCGGGGAGAAAGCTTCGCTAAGCTGATGCGCTACGTAGGATCCTGCGCCATTTGCATTTGTTCTTATCAATATACAGTTTGTATATTTTTTTTTTTGGACCTTATTTTATTAGGTTTTTGAAATTTTTCTTCCTGCATTTTGGTTAACATATTGAATTTTCAATTATTATTCCGTAGCTTTTGCTCGTTGCCGCATATAAAACGGAATACTTAACGTATATTATTTTGAAATTATAATCTAGCTGCCGGTATTCTATTTGCATAATAAACGCGTCCTGCCAATTGTTCGTCGATTTGAAAAGCTTGAATAGGGAACATGAAAAATAAATGGTACGCGATTATACGAGAAACACGATAACTTATCTCATTTTGTATTCGAAACTAGAACACTTGCCCCCTATGGAACTGGTTAAGTTAAATTAGTATTTTAGTTTTTTTTTTGTGTGTTCTTTTACGGTAGGGGAATTCGAGCGAAATTCAAATATCAAAAAGTTTGGAGAAATTAAGTTTACTTTTAGAAATTTTTGTGTTTTAAATTTTATTCATTTAAGCGGAAAAAGTTTTTTTTTTTTTTTTTTTTTCTGTTGATTTATTTTTTGTGGAAAAAAGTTTTGTATTTATTTTAAACGAGGTAATTTATTTACAGAATTTATTTAAGTGGAAATTTTTTATTTTATTTGAGCGAATTCAATTAGTTCTATTAGCACTTTAAATTGCATTAATACCGTATACGAGTATTGCGACTATAGTTCAAAAGCCAGACGACTAATTTATGCCGGCGTTTACATTTATTGACTTTTTCTTGGGTTGAAAGATCCTCTAGACACGTCCGAAAAGTCGCGGAGACGGCGCAAGCAATTTTACGCTGGAAAAGGTTGGATTTATCATGGGTCAGTAAATTGCACGCTCTTGCATTCTCAAAATGCGTTTGAGACAATAGAATTTCGCCAAGTTTTAATTGAATTTACGTTATCTGATTAATGAGCGAAACTGTCTGGTGCATCGTGCAGGCTGTACCATTGGTTCTAAAAACGTAGGTCGCTACTCAAATTCAGGTCGCCCGCAAGATGCGAGTTTTAAAATTGTAACTAAATATTTTCAATTAGATTGCTGTAAATGTCCTTACAGTGAACTGCATTCAACTTTGATACAGTGAAACCTCTCCACCGAGACCATCATTGGGACCGACTAAAAGACTCGAGTCTTTTAATGCTATTAAATTTTCTGTTTAAACGTATTTTTAATTAGAATTCTATTACATGTACTAGAAATTGTAATCAAGTACATGTATTTAGAACTCTTAAATATTCAACTACACGCTGAAGTTGCCACACAAAAACATCGTTTGTGGTCTTGAAATAAACATTTCCATTGTAAATGGGATTCAAAATGGGGGGCCAGGGTCTTCTAGTACAGGTGGTCGGTTTTGGGAGGTGCTTAAACATGAGGAAAATCGAGTTGGTCTCGAAATGAAGATGGAATATTTTTTGAAAGTAGGTTATTGTTTTTAAATTGTTTTACACGAAATGGTAAATCAACGTACGGTAATTTCCACTTAAATTTGTGGTAAAAAAAAAAATTTTTTTTAGAGGTTTTATAGAAGAAATATTGTTAAAAAGTAAAAGAGATTAGCTTTAAAACTTAAAAACAAGCAATTGGTTCGTCGAGCAATTTATCTTTAAAATGCTTCGTTGGGAGTTAAAAAGTTTTCAAAAACCTACTCTCAATCCGCATTTGTTGAATTACTACTGTATTATACTCCGCATGCGCCATGCAAATAAATTGCATTTAAATGAGTTTGAATCGCGTCGAAATTCATTCGATTAGTCGGGATTAAAATAGTGTTTTTTTTTTTTTTTCTTCACTTATTTTGCGAAACAAAAACGCGCGCATAATATATCGGCGATGTTAACTTTCATTGTCGAAATTGGATTTGAGTAGCTTTTGTAATTGCGCGTTAGACACAAGCCAGAGAACGTATGCGCGCGGTGACCGACGATCGAAGGGAAGGATAGGGCCGAAAGAGGAGCGCGCGGTTATGTTATTTGTATAAGGTGAATCTTTTGGGAATTTGTTGACTTTGTCGCCCATTTCGTTTCGGTTAATTTGTTTCCGCTAGTTCAGGTTCACCTTGTTTACCAATTAGTCCTAACATATAGCAGCCGTTGTTTAAAAGTAAAAATAAAAATAAAAAAAAGAGAGAGAGAGTGGTGGGTGGGATTAAGAATAGCGGGAGAGGGGGGAAAAAAGTAAACAATTGGAAATTGAATTAAGTTTGGCAAATGTTTGTTATTCCTTGGAAAAGCGGAAAGAATCTCTTTCGTTCTAACGGACTACGTTAGAGGTAAGGGCGCATGTGCGAGCACGATCTCTCCTTCCGTGTCTGACTTGCGTTACGTTGATAATTTACTTAGGTCGCATCTGCATTTTCCAAATGCCACTTGTTTTATCTCTACTACTAAAAGCTTTATTCGAGTATTGGAACAAGGTTTTTTTTTTTGTTTATTTTTAGTTTGGTTTTTGGAAGCTTATTTTCAGCTTGACTCGAACATGTTGCGTGCAATTGACGAAATCATTTGTTTCTATTTGGGTTAATCAGCTGTAGTAGTCCGCGTATAGGCATAACTTATTGTCTCATTTTACTTCGTACACGATTATTGGATGAAGTCGTCTGCTATCTGACTTAAGGCGATTGGGTTATGCGATGGTTTTTTTTTTTATTATTCGGTATGGACACTGTAACTCTCCAAGTTCCGCTTAAAGGGGAGATAACAAATCTTGAAATAATTGCGGCGGATTAATCGCGAGTTAATCCTCTCTCTTAAGAAGAGTTTGTACTAACTATGGCTTTTTGTTGTTAATTGTGTCGCAGTAATTGGGGAGTGGTTGAAAAACGAGATTTATTTTTCCAATCTTAAAAAACTCTTTTCTTCATTAGCGAGGAATTGAGTTTTCTTCTTTGAAATGGTTTTAACTGACTTAATCTTTAACTTTTAAAGTATCTGTATTCGTGGTGAAATGATGTCTTAATAATAATTAAGCGAAGCAAAATAATCCCCTGTACTGTAGTTGTTTTTTGTGTGTGTGGGTTTTATTTGTGAGGTTTGTAAAGGTTTGGTGAAAATAGGAGTTTGGCAAAACTCTTCTCACTGATGTTTTTTAAGTTTTCTATAGCAACACCGTAGTATTTTTTGTTTTAAAAAAGAGAAGCAAAAGTTAGATTTTGAAAATCGTGAAAGTGACGTTACAAGATGACTAGTTTTTGATCTCTATCTTCTGCAAACCTGTTTCCACCAAACTTCTTCTCGCAAGCTGTTTCATCAGTAAATCTTGAGATTTTTTTTTTTTTTATAAAAAAAAATACTAAAAAATAAAGCGCAAGTTTTCAGTGGAAACATTTTTGCTAAACCCCAGAGGCTCTTCTCTAGTTGACAGCAGCAAATAATTTTCATTTCCCCGAATTCTATTCTGTGTATACTATGCGTTTAAAGCGATACCCATTTTCTAATTATTATTACAGAATTTCGCTAAATAAATTTTGGAGCGGCCACAGTCTTTCGTTCAAATTGAGAGTTTACTCATTTAAGTTAAAAGAAAAAATAATAAACTTATTTTTAATATATCGCGGATACTTTTATTCCCATAACCGAGCTCACAATGTCACGCTTTTTACGTTAGTATAATAATATAGTCTGTAAAAGTGTTTCCCAAATTGGCTTTTTCTTAATTAACTAATGTCTCGTGTATCATCATGCGTAAACTCGAGAAATATCGAGGAAAAATGTTTTTCAATTTCTTTTTAATTTGGGAGATGAGAAAAAAGAAATGGCGGCAGCATCGCATCGCTGTTTCTATGTGTTGATCTGCCGTCGGCTGCTGTTGCCATTGATTGGAGCTTGACATCAATTAACTCCATTGGGTAATTTCATTCAGTTCCGTTTTTTTTTTAATTTACAGTTTGCGTTTCATGAGCTGCGATCGTTCATTACCACTTTGGCGTAAAAATATCTATCTATACGCAGTATATTATAGAGAAGAAAAAAAAATTTTTTCGAGATAGTTGGCAAACTCGTGTGTGTGTAAAATGAATTTGTTATAGATGTTGACAGGTATTTGCTCTCTTTCGCTCATTCACTCCGGTCGTCATAGCAACCACCACTCCATCTCCTATTACGCCCTTGTCAAATTCTTTCTTTTCACCCATTCTCCCTACTACCGCTTCCGGTTGACGAGTGGTCGACTTAGCTTCCGGTGTGATTTACAAATCTGCGTGCGAGATTTGCAATCGATTTTTTTTTCCGGCTTCTTCTTCAACAGCAGCCCAACGCTATTTATCGGTGCGGAATCGAAGAAAAAGCTGTGGGAGAGCCAACAAATGGAGTCATCCATCATTTTCTTTCCATCTTTTGCTTTTAATTTGGCCGTGCGCTGCTACAGCGGTGTTGGTGGTGGTAGTGGTAGTGGCGGTTGCAAATGGCTTCTGCTGGGTGGAAGAGGGGGAGGTGGAAGAACAGGAAGTCAGCCAATCACACGCTCACATTTTAATACGTCTTCTGCTTCAATTTCTATTTCCACTTAATTTGTTTACTTTTTTTTTTTTTTTTTTTTACGTTTGCTTTTTCTTCTCCAAAAACTTTTTATCCCGTTTTCCCGTAATTTCCTTTTTATCTCGCGCGCTCAATGTTTTCGCGCGCTTATGAATAAGTAACGATTTCCTGCTTAAGCCTCGATCACACTTAATCCAATCGAGCTGACGTCATGCTTAGAACCCATTAAACGACTTTCACCGCAATCTGCGAAGCTTAATACATGTATATATATGTTTTTTTTTTAACTACCAGTACTTTAGTTGTACATGTAGTAGTTTTTGAGAAGAATATTATCGAAGATGAAAAGTTACTAGTGGAGAGAATTTATGATTTTTCTTTAATGATTTTTTTTTTTTTTGAGAGAAAGAGAGAGAGAGAGATTTTGAATCGAGATTATTTTTTGAGATTTGAATACGCAAATTATGAAGCGTGTCTCATTAGTTCGATGTATCATTTTTTTTTTTAGTACTAATTATTTTATCAGTTGTCACACATCACTTGCAGCGAGGGAAAAGGGTTCTCATCTTCGTGTTTAAAAGCGAGTTGGTAGTTCAATTTATTTATTATTAATGATTATCGTCATTTTGGCAAATAATATAACAAGATAACGAAACAAAAGGAACATGATGGGAGAAAAAAATAAATAAATAAACCAGAAAACATGAGAATGAAACCGCACAAAGAAGCTCTCGATAAGTGCCTCATGGCAATTTTAGCAGATCAACATCAAACAGTAGGTTTTCGTATCGGGGATAACGCATTTTATTATTTCTAGTAAAGTTCTAACTCGTGTTGCAAAAAGCTTTTCCTTTACATCTCTTAACTTTTTTCAGTTATGTCTTACAATGCAGTAAAATCAGTTTTTTATTTTCTATTTTTTTTTTTAAAGATAGCCTCAATATTATACTGTACACCGTGTCCATAAAAATAAATATACACCCAACTGAATTAGTAATTAATCCCTTTTATAATTTTAATTACACATGAAAACTTTTCTTTGACAATTATTGTTCTATTTTGTTTTTAGAATATCCACTTCCGGTTTCAACACAAGCGTTAGACTTACTCGCTATGATACATGTACCGGCATTCAATCGAACTGAATCTAATTGAATATGTTTGTGTTGAGACCGGGAGAGAATATTTTAAACCCAGAATAGAACAATTCAATGTTAAAGAAAAAAGTTATTAAAGTATAGTTTTTTCATGTGTCATTCAAATATTTACATTATTAGAAGGATTTAATAGCTAATTCAGTTGGGCGCACTTTTTTTGTGGACACAGCGTAGAAATTTTTACCTTTGAAAATGAAGGGTGCGTCTTAGAATGCATGGTGTTGTTTAAGTAACTAAGTCTGTAAGTAAAGTTTGAAAATTATTAATATACTCTACGCCTTAAGGTGTTAGCTTTCTCTTCGGTTGCTGTACGTAAACCGCAGGGGGATTTTATGCCATCGATCGTGTCACGTTAAATTGTCCAAGGATATAAATATGTCTACGAGTATGTCTACGTACAAAAATGTCTGCAGTTATAGGCGCAGTTTATGGTACAAAATTGTCTGCAGTTTAAACATTAAATTTTGATATTGATATTATGCGAGAAAGATTTGGCTACAAATTGTTTACGGCCAAATGTTTACAATTGGTGAACGGTGGTGATCATTTTGTCGTGTATACTTTGTACGGTAATTGTATTTGGCAACTTAGAAGAAAGTGAATAAGTCCGTTTAAGTGAAATTTTTTTTTTTTACTACCGGTATATGAAATTCAGTTTTAAGCTGATTTTGGCTTTGACCATAGGTAAATCCGCCTTTTTTTACTCCGTGTTTTTTTTTTTTTTTTATTAGTAAAATTGAGTGAGAATTTTAGCAAGTGCTTTTAAAAGATTAGAGAGGTGTTGTCTTTCTCGTAAAAGCATTACATTAACGCTAAATCCTGCGTAGCGTAATGTAGGGGCAACAGCCAGAGTAGGTGGGAGGAGCTCAAACTTAAATTGAGTTTATATTATTATAGTCTCGTATGTTTTTTTTTTTTCTTTCCATTTTTCTAAACGTAGTGGAAACATATATTTTCCCCCCAACAAATTTGTCGCAGAATGATATTACGATGGTTGTTAAAAAATATGAAAAAAAAAAAAATATTTGTACGTAAACGTTGAAAAGATGGGAATGGAAAGAAAAACGTAACGCGCATTATTTTTGTATCTGTCGAAAATGTAGGTTGACTGTCAAACAATGTCGTTTACATTTTCGTTCGCCAGCAGACGATTCAATTAAAGACTCATTAAGACTTTTTGAAGGAAATTACTCTTCGCAGTTTCTCGACAAAACGTTACTGTCAAAAAAACTTTTTTTTCTTCTGCTTCTTCTTCTCGCAGACTTTTTCAATTAAGAAAGCGAATGCTAGAAAATACTGTATAGTGAAACTTTTAGCAATTTAATTCTTTTTTTTTTTACTTTTATTTTGCTCATCAAGAAAGATTTTTTTTTTGATTATTCTAGTATTATTTTTTTGTGTATATTGGCAAGGCGAACGAGATTAAATTTGTTTTCCTTTCATTCAGGGTTCATCGTTTCTAAATACATATATATATTATTTTGTTGAAATTTTTCCAAATATGATAATTTGATAATCGATGTTTTTGAATCATAATAGAATCTGTGATGATAAGTGCGCGCGGATGTCGGGGAGGGAGGGAGGGAGGGTATTGGGCATGCTCGGCTCAAGTATGCGCTTGCTGCTTGTCATTTTTACCTATTTTTTAATGCTTTTTCTATTTGGCTGGAGTTGACATGCGGAATAAATTCCCAATTCATCACGTGCAGAGGAGCAGTGGTCCGGAAAAAGAAGGAAACTTATTGTGCAGTGTGTGTGTGTTGTTGCGGTTGGCTTTCAATAGACTTACATGTCTAGTAGTATCAATAGGCCTTATAATAATTCAACGACCGACTCGTGCTATTATAATTTTTTTTTTTTTTTTTTTTTTATTTTAAATCTTTGTGGGTTTTATTTATATAATATTTTCGTCATGCTCACTTTTGGATCGTCTTGCGTATTACACCCATTCGATTGGGCTGTTTATATTGATCGTAAGCCAAAATCATTTTACACAACACAGGTTACATAGTTTTAATTATTTTATTTTATTGTCGAAATATGTCAAACATATTTTTAATATTTATTTTGTTATTTTAATTCTAAGCTTAGCTAATTTTAAAATTCGAGTAGGCCTACTGTAAATTGACGGCATATGATTTTCATCTTGCAACTTAATTGATACAGGATATTTAGGTTTTAATTTGGTTCAATTAACCCGGAATTTATTTTATATCTTAAAGTTAAATTTTAATTCTGAGTTGGCTTAACGTTGAGTTTCTAAATTGAATTTAAATTGACTTCCGAGCTCTACGCACTTGTTGGGCATTGGTTAAGCTCTTAATTTGTAGTTTATTGATGTTATCCAGTGATTGTTTTTTTTTTTTTTTTTTGGTGCGTGTGTGTTTATGAATTGAATAAGATGATATTTTAAGTGAAGATTCGCTCTTTTGCTCTTTTATCTAACCTTTAACCGGAAAATCCCTGTTAGGATCGATCGCGTATGCGTTAACGTAAAATGGCAGCGTAAATTTCTTGGTGAGAGATGTACAGTATATGGGAATGCGTTTTAACAGGGATTTTTTTTTCTTTTTTTGAGATTTAACTACTCGCACTTGAGTTTTATCTCATTCAGTTTTAGCGTTAGAAAATTGTTATTTTTATTATCTTCGGCGATTAATTGAAACTTATTTTTGATCGTTGCGTTCGAGATAAAAAGAGAGTAATAGGGGAGGAAATTTCTCGGAATAATAATTACAATTTCAGATTATTATAAAAGAGTTTTACTTATTCGAGTTTTTAACGTTTTCTCGGAATTTTAGTTTTATTTTTTTCCAAGATTTGATTTGAGTTGATTTTTTTTTTGCCCTGAAAATGTTGGTCGTTTTACAATACTCCGGGACTTCTGATCCATGCTTTTCTTAAGAACTTCAAATACAAAAGAAAAAAAAAATGGAGAGTATGAAACGAATTTTTTAGGCAATTAAAAACAGCGTAAAACAAGCAGGAAAACGACACTCGTGGGAGAGCGTGAGTTCAGAAAATCAATGTTTGTTTGAAGCAGAAAACCAGTCAACAACAGACTGCTGTTTTATTCCGAATTTTTAAATAAATTTTTTGATTTAATTTCAAATTTATTTTGACGCGTGTGTTTTTAAAATATAAAATTTTTGCCGGCAAATTTCGTTATTTATTTATTTATTTTTGTTTTTGAAGTACGGTAAATATTTAAAATTAATATCAATCTAATTACTGCACTTCGAAATCCATTAAATATAATATTTTTTTTAAATATTTACAAACAATATTTCGGCCCGATTTTGTCGTGTTTGACACGTTGTAGTTGCAGTTATTATTAACCGCTGATTGTATTTTGGAGAAGAAAAAAAAAAATAATTCGCTTTTCATTGTGTGCCGTTGAACAAGTGGCGCACAATAGGGCTTGTTAGCATCGATTTTATTGCGTTCTCGCATTGTTTGATGGCGTCCAAAAGTGTCATTAACTACGTGACTGACGAAGGTGTTGCCATACTTTTTTCAAAGTGCTTCTTCGATGAGGTGGTAGCGGCGGCGGAGGAGATGGATGAGTGGGGTGAAAGGGGCTGAGGCAGGGGGGAGAAGGAGGAGGAGAGTTTGTTTGCTAATTAGTGGCGACTGTTAATTATCTTTAGGCCCGTTGCACACATCCGATTTTTTGCCGGTCCGATTGTTGTCACGTGATCAATGACGTCAACGTCCGAACGCGAGGTGTGTGGTAGTCTATGAGAGCTTTCACATGCAGGCGATCCGACCCGATGGCAGGAAGGTAGCCGGACGCCACCTCGGCAACCTCTTCCTTCATTTGTCGGATAGCAGCCGAAAAACAGTGCAGTAGTGCATTGAAGGCTATGAGAGCTTTCATACTTGGCATCCGGCAGCCATCCGACGCGCTATGGTAGAAGGTGAAATTTGCGCTACTGTTCATTACATTTTGGGTTCTTTGGTTTCATTTACGATTAGCTCTTCTTCTCCATTAATTTAATACTACAATATACTGTATTATAATTATTGTGTCGATTTATTAAGTGGAAAATTATACGCTAGGTATTTATAGTTTGGTCACTATCGCAAAAATTAAACTGTTAAATTTGTATAAACACGTGTAGTACAGTACATTATAATATAAATATTAGATAGTGTGTTGTTTTAAAAATTAATTTTTAGTTTTAAAAAATTATATACAATTTTTAGCCATCGTTTTTATAATTGTACACAATGTTTACAACAAATGGGTTAAATCTAGGTCAAAGGAAAGAAATAGCAGACAGCCATGCGGTCGGTTACTAAATAATCGCTTGTGTGTGAAAGATACACTTATCCGTTGGCGATGACGTGTCAGTCACGTGACCAACAATCGGAGCGGCAAAAAATCGGATGTGTGCAACGGGCCTTAGGGTGGGCAAAAAGAATTCTCCGGAGAAAATTGGGCGAAGATAAAGAGAAATTCGCGATCTCATTACTATGTCTAATTAGCAAAAAGGAAGAAGAAAAGTTTTTGAAATTAAAGTCGCTTCAACTAAAACACCTTCATTATCTATTCATCTCTTTTTGGCAAATATCTTTTTTTTTATTCTTCGTTCTTAATCGCACCTAACTTTGAACCGAGGAATCGACTCTCCCCCCATCTCTCTACACCGTGTTGTCCTAACTCTAATTAAGTGGAAACGATTAATAAGCCAAGGAACACACACACACGCGCGCGTACAAGGCAGGCAGGCACATATTAATTGAGAAGATACGTGACGTCACTACTCCGTTCATTTAAATGCGTTTTAGTTTTAATTAGGAAAACGGCAGCTGCGAGTTAGTTTTGTTGGCGTCGGTTTCGAGTGCAAAGTGCTTAAGGTCCTTGTTTGCATTACCATCTTCAAATATTACCCTGCCGTGACGAGATAATTTTTTTTTTTTTTTTTTGGCAGAGCATCGATGAAACGCTTTAAATGCAATCATAACATTGTCATTAGTGTAATTATACGGAAGTTGAGGTGGTTATTAAGCTATGGGTCGCGGAGTGCTACTTGCCAATTAACTTGCTAATTAAATCTGATTTGATTGGGTCTTTTTTAAATGTGCATAATTCTGACGATGATGCAAAAATTCCGTCTTATAGTTTCAAATTTTCTTGCAATATTTACTGGATTTTTGTTTGAAATTTATACATCATACATCTTAAACTTTTTTTTGTTGCTATGAATTTTTTTTCGTGAAACATTTGGGTCACAAAAACAAAATGTTTGGGAACCTAAGACACAATGTAAATATTGAAGGATATTGGAAGAAAAAAAATGTTTTAGCGATACGCATAATTTCTTGTTAGCGAATTCAAGAGTCACGATACTTTATACGGTAAGATTACTTTATACGTTAATCGAAAAAGAAAAACAAACATTTATTTAACTTAATTTGCATTGCCGTTATATACGGGTAATAAAGCTACGGTAAGTGCATTTAGTTTGAAAAATGATGTTCATTAAAAGCATTTTTTTTAATACGGGTATTACTGTGTATATACCCGTAAAAGTAAAGTGAATTAAATTCATTATGCGATATTTTTATTAAATACACTGAGTTTTTATTTATTTTTTGGTGTTGAAGTATTGTACTGTATTTATTAAGAGTAAACTCGGTTATTGGGATTCGACGAAAAGTACAGATTTTATCTTTTTATTCTGTCTTTTTTTTTTTTTTTTTAATAAAAAAAAAAGTACTGCTTTACTTTCGATAATATTTTATTATTGAAAGTAGAAATGCACTAAGTTGTTTTTGTTTTCCCTATTCGGATACCATTAGTATTGGTGATCTGAAAATGCCATCTGGCGTCAGTCTGACTCTTGGGGCTATCTTCTGTCCAGACTGGAAATATAGATCTCGTTTCAAAGGTACACACGCTACTAGTCTATAATAATATTGTATTGATAAAAGGTCGCATCAATCGAAAAAGCCTACACAGTACTTTATTTTTTAAAAATAATATTGGAATACGAATAGACTGTTGTGTGTAGGATAATATAATACTGTACAGTCATATTTATCTATTGGCGTTTCCTATGGAAAATGTTTTTGTTTCTTCTAGGCAGACAATTGCAAGATCTGTTTAGATAACTTTTAAATTACGGTAATTAGTTGGCTTATTTTAAATAAAACTCAAGTGACTTTTTGAATGCAGTGACTTTGCTCTGTTTATTTCCTATTTTAAAAGCTGAGGAAACTAAATCGAAGAAACAAATTTTGCTTTTGCTGTGAATTTTTTTTTTATTATTATTTTAAAATTTTGCAATGTTGACGTCATTATAACAAAAAAAATTGTTGTTTTGCCACGCATTTGCAATTTAGTCAAATGCCGTATTACAAAAAACTAATTTAACATTACCGAAAACGTTGGGTGGTTAATGAAATACCGTATTTTTTTTTTTTTTTTTTTTTGGTTTTTTTGTCAGTTTTTGCAATTTCGAATGTGTGCCGTGAACTTAAGTCAGACGGAAATTGAAAACCGGTACGGTACAAGTTGGAAGTATTGTTTACAATAGAGGATAGTTTTGTTGATTTATTCAAATAGATTTAACGAATTCCGCGAGATGAACGTTCAAGATTCTGATGTGACTTTCGGAATCCAAAGTGAGCGGCGTTTTTATTTCGCCAACGCTTTTTTTTTTCTTCTCTGTCTGTCTAGTTATCTCCCAGTGTAATTGCAGCCGCAAAGAATCGCGCGGCAAAAAAAAATCTTCTCTATTCCACTTTCCACTTAGCATTCGCGATATTTTATCAGTGACAGCTGATACTCGCGCATGCGCGGCTCGAACGTGAATATTTGAAGATTTCACATGACGGAATGGAGGGGGGGTGGGGGCTATGCTGAAATAAGCCTCCGTCGCCTCGTTCTCTTACGCATGCGTATTGATGACAAATGCGTTTATTTATTATGAATGCTGAGACAATTTGGTTGCTATCACAAATGGCTTTACAATTCAATCCTGTCTGCACCGGCATGGTTGAGTGATGGCTTTAATTCAAGAAAGGAAAAAATAAAATCAAGAATAAAAGTGGGAAAAATGTAAAGGCAAAAGTGCAAACAGATGAACGCTTTTTTTTTTCGTAATTTTAAAAATGGTTAAGTCAAATTTATTTTTTTTGAAAAACATGCTTTTATGATTTCTTTAAATAAATACGGTACTTTTCTTTTTTTTTTTTCTTCGAAAAACAAATTGTTTATAATATTTAAATAAAATGTAACTTTACAGTTTTCCGCATTCGATTATTTTTTCTGAAAATATTTTTGTTGCTGCTGCGAAAGCGAATTGATTCTTAAATGAAATTTTATCTTTATTCCAATGAGATTTAACTTCTTGGAAATTTATTCGATTTGAAATGGAAATTGCAGAAATTATATCTTTTTTTTCTTTTTCAAAGAATATACTGTATATGTTTTCCAAGTACATTGTGCTATGCATATATTTTTTAGCTTTAACTACAGTTCAACTTGGTTATAACGTCTTCGGATTTAGCGTCGAGTTTTGTAGCAATCGTATGAGATTGAAAAAACTTTGTTTTTGCGTCAAGAAAAAACATTAATCTTGACTGCAGGGTTAAAAAATGTAAAGAAACTACTTTTTTTATACTGACTTCTTGAATTTAATTTAATGACTGCGGGATTTTCAAAATTTTGCGAACTAAACTTAATGCGAGTTCAAGCGTGAGCATGGTTAGTTTTAATTTTTTTTTTTTTTTATTTAAAGCCACTGAAAATATCTTCAATCTCTCACATGAGGGACGGGAACATGGGGAACGGTACTCGGATGTAACGTTATCAACTACGAGCTTCTTTCAATGAATTTATAACCAACCTCAGGGTTGTATTTTAAAGTTAATATCGTTCCCAAAAACAATTGATGAATGATGCAATATATATATTTTTTTTTAAAAAAAGTTTGATTGAGGTTCATCTGAGTTTACATAGAAATTTAACAACATAAAAATCAAGATTTCGATTAACCCAATCAATTTTTTTTATTCATCATTTATGGTTGCAATTTAGATTTTTGTTTATTTGAAACATCCAATTAGCATAATTGGAGATTTAAAAACGTTTTAAATTTTATTTATTAATGATTTATTTTAAGATTATTGAGAATTACGTATTATTCTATCTGCCCGATTTAATTACAAACATTCAAATACATTTATTAGCGAGATAAGGGTTTTAATTTAAACAGTAAGACGCATTGTGGCGTTTTTCTGTAATTTATGTTTCTCTTTTATTTCATTGAAAAGGGGATAATAAAAAAAGAAGGAAAGCCTAGTTTTGACATTAAAGTTTATTAATTTGAATGGTTGTTTGGGTCGTCGAGAGTGGGTTGAAAGAGAAGTAGATGAAGGAGTGTGTGTTGGGTGATGCTGTGAGTGTGTATATATTCGCCATTGCAATCAGCCTCATCAATCAACATGGTCTCTCTTCTATCGCGTCTATTTTTACTTCCGGTTCTTAAGTTTCAATAGAGGAAGGCGGGGTACGAGGAAAGAAAGTGGAATGGGGATTAGAATTCGTTCAATCTTGCTTCTTCTTTTTTCCATCTTTTTTTCTTTTCTTTTTTAAACTTGGTTTTCGACGTGAGATGGCGCAGCCTGCTGCTGTTGGCGTGCTTTCACCTTCCGTACACATGTTTATCTGTGATTAAAGTGTAGGGTGAATTGATGGCACGTAATTCGGACGCCATTTACAGTTTTTCTTGTTATTCGTCATGCGAAAACTCCGCCTATTTTATATATATATATATATTTTTTTTTCACCGACGCCATCCTTATGCCATGCGTTTCTACATTCCGTATTCATTCCCTTGAGTTTATGCTCATCCGCGCGTGATGGCGCTTCAACTTTTTTTTTTTCTTTTTCGTATATATTTTTCTGCAAACTCTTTAAGAACGAAAAGGAAGAAGGTGTGTGTGGGGGAATATATAATATGTTAAAAAATAAGGTGCAAAAGAGGGCGGAGTTTGAATAAGGTAGAAGTCAATTCGTTTTTGATGGCGCCCTACTCCTTACTCTTCTCTATTTCTCTCTCTCCCTCGATCATAATATTTTATGCTCGGTCAGCTTTAACGGAAACGGTAACACTGTTGCTGGTTTCAATCACAATATTTTATATTTCTTGAAGGATGCAAAAACATGAACTTAATTTGCTTCGATCGTAAATTCTGTTCCCAATTCCGTGGGTTAGAATAGTTAGAAGGGAAAAATTTTATGGCTTCGTGTGGTACGGTAGAATCTGGGGTTTTAATTTTTTTTTTCATTTTTACAAAATTATTTTTGCGAATAACGAATATTAAATTATAATTTTTTTTTTGTAAGGCGGTTTTATTTCTTTTTTCATATTGTGAGCAAATATTTACGTTGGCAAAGTATAAAATAAGCAAATGTTTGAAAATCTATTACATGTATGTTGTTTTTTCTTGGTCAATGTTAGAGATTTATTTATTTTGATGATCGTAAAATTTTGAAGATAATTGAAAAAATTATAAATATGAAACATATAACTTTGCGAAAAATCCAATAACAGCACTATAATATTCAAAAAAAAAAAAAAAAAAAATTAAAAGTTTGAGACCTGTTCCAATAAAAATTGGGGATATTTTTACGATATTATTATTACGTAAAATGAATGTTGGGTGTGCTTTTAAAAAAATTTCATCGGTATTATTATGGAGAATTTGTCACTTTCAAAAATCAAAATTAAACATTTTAACTACTTTTACTTACTTTGGCAAACTAAAAACAGAATTATAAAAGGCAGTGAACAATGAAATTGTCTCGTTTTTGTCTCCATTTGGGGGGGTCTAAAAGTGCATTTTGGAGGGGCTAAAAAGACGCTGTAAAATAAATTAAACTCTTAAAAAAAAAGTAGCATTACATGTATTAGTTGAAGAACATTAAAAGATCATAAACTTTGCACAGCTCGATACAGAACTTTTTATCTACAGTATAAAGTTACACGTACTATCTTTTAACTCAAGAAAGTCAAAAAAAATGGAGTCGTTTGGTTATTGCTGCCAGCTCTTCAATTTTTAAATGACTAAAACTTTTGATTAAATTATTCGAGTGGGCTCTATGGTGGCGAAACAGTACGTAAAGATTTACGAGTCAAATTGCCGGAAAAATATCTTTTTCGTTTGTTGTATAATAAACAATTGTGAGTTAAAACAGCGCATAGTCTTGTAAAATTGAGATTGCATCGCGCAATAAAATCTTTTATTTAATTAAAAATGGCGGCCTACCAACTATTCTAACTTTTATAACCAAAAACACTGTATACATTATTATAATAATAAAGTAAACTAACCAATGGCTTTCGAGGCTTATCTCAGGTTAACAGATTAGAAAAGTTTTCGCTCGATGAAAAGCGTTGAAATCGCCGCTGACAGATGGCGGCGGCGGCGGAAGTAAAGTTGTTTCAACTTTCGCTTCATGGGTACCAAGGTTACTGTTTAAACGGGCTATTACACTGTACATGTACTCTTACGGCTTATATGATTTTGCCAAGAACTGATTTGTATTATATTATATATATATTTTTTCTTTTTATATGTTTTTAGCCGTTTGTTGAAATGTCGACTGTTTACAATGGGAAATGAAGCTAAGGGGCGTAATGGCGTCTTAGTTGACGATAGAAGCGATTGCAAGTGCGCATGCGTATTGTCGTTGGCGCGTTTAGTGTAAGTGTTGTTCGGGTCGTTAATTTGGCGAGGTGGGCGAAAGCGATTATGTTCAAATGAGATCCCATTACACGCTCGAGTGGCCCTGGGAGAGCCATTCGTTCGCTTGGGATTACGGGTAGAGGCGCTACTCGATCTCACGCCTCCTCCTCCTCTTGCCTTCTTTATTTACTCTTTCAATCCAGTTATGGGGCTTCGTATTAATTAAACTTCTATTACGTCATCTGCGACGGTTAATTGACCAACTCGATGCAACTATACCTCTTTCCCATTCTCCTTTAACTTGTATCTATCTTATCTTAGCTCTTTTGCCGGATGAGAGGCTAAAGAAGAAAATTTTTTTTCATCAATTTCGTTTGAATCTGATACGGTAACAAGGAGGGGGGGGGGGGGGGGAAGTTATCTAAATTAGGCTTAGAGAAAAGTATCGAACCAACGAGATAAATATCAATCTAACGTAGCGAAATAATTACACCTGATAGCATCTTCTAAATTAGCAATTTTGAACTGATATGATACGTTTTTTTTGTTTTTGTTTTTCGGTTGAGGGAAAAAATAAAATGGTATTAGGGCTTATGTATTGTTTATTTTTCTAATGGTAGTAAACTCTTACTAATCTGTCGGAATAGCTAGGCCATTTTTTTTTTTTTTTTTTGGCGTTTTGATAAAGCATTGTAATTGCGTTTTGAATATATTTATGTAGTAAAATGAATAATTACATGATGCTTATCTATTAGCATAATCATATTAAGATACGGTAAACAATTTTTTTTTTGCTTTAATTTGCAGGATTTTTTTTTATTAAATTATAAAAAATATATATTTTGCATTTTCTGTGATACATCTTTTACAAAAATAGTTTAAACATAATCGAGACTCGGTATTGAGATTAGAAAAAAAATTAAAGGTAAAACCAATAACACCTCACTTTTATAATCTGAGTACTGCAATCGCTTCCTTCACATTTTCTTAGGACGAATCGAGGAACTAAATACATGTACTGTATTATTATTGTATATTAATATATATTTAAAATATGATGCAGTAATTAAGCTTCACAACAATAAATTTTTTTTTATTGTTTTTCAATAAATAAAACGCGATTAAAATAATTTAAAAAATTTGAACTCATTATTATTATTATTATGACCGGTATTGCATTTGTGGGTTAATTTTTTTTAATAACGAACTGAAATAAATCAAAATTATCTCGAGACACCCTGTATTTCTGTAATTGATAATTTTGGCAGCTGTAAAATTATTAAGAAATTTAAATCAATTTTTAATAAATAACAAAACCAATGCATATATATTTTGTATAAATTTTAATTTTAACTCAAAGAAAAAGATCAATTAAATTAGTAAAATGAGTACCGTATTTTGCGGACTAAAAGACACGTTTTTTACTCAAAAAATGTGGTTTACAATTATTGAGGTGCGCCTTATGGTCTGAAAATAAGGTAATTAGAGAACTAGAAAAGTGTAAACACGAAACTTTTGTTGACGTTAATACATAATTTTCTATAACAAAGTAACTTTTTGTTGTTGTTGCTCAAAATCCTTTATTAATTTGATTAAAAGGGAGGTTTCTGTAATAAAAGCGCTTCTTCCGTATGTTCCGAACGAATTTTTGACGTAAATCATTAATCTGTTTTAATGTTTTTGTTTACGATAGTTCTAAAAATCATCGCCAAACCCCTCAAATCCTAAATCTATTTTCATAAATTTACTACTCTACTAGGCCGCCGAGAGACAGAGAGACGGAGAAAGGGTTTTATGCGCGATGTAATTCGAGATGTCCTTCTGATGGAATCCATTAAAATGGTTTAATTAGGGGTAGCTGGGTGTCGGCGTGAGCAAAGGCCAAATCGAATGACCAGATTGTTTCTTCTTCGGACACGTCGTGCGCGGTTTAGTTGCGCGCGCGTGATGAGGTTTTGTTGAGAGAGCGGAGAGCCCGCTGCTCGTCCACTGATTTTATATATTTTTTGAATTACGACCTTTATGGTCATTCGCTAATCCGCCATGTTGCGACCTCGGCGCCATATCTAATCCGTTACAAGCATCGATGACGTCAGCTGGAAACGGTCCGCCACTTTGTTTTACGATCCGTCGGTCTTAGAGAGGAAATCCGGTCATGTTTTGATGAGACGAGGAGAGGGCAAAGGAAGGAGATGTAAGGCTGAGGGGTGAAGTGTTGGCCATTACTCGCCCATCTTTCTTAGATAGATATTTATCGACGTTGCGCGCGGCGAAAAAGATGAGTTTTTGATGGCGATTATTAAGTGACGTCATTTAAAAAGAATGAATGGCTGGAAGAAAGAAAAGGGGGAGAAAAAATGAAGGCTTTCTAAAAGCAAAAACTGGTTAACTCCTGTTTTTCGAGAAAGAAATAAAAAAAAATTAGGTTAAGATTCATTCCTTTTATAGATTGAATTTCCTCTTCCGGTTCATTTTGCCCTCTTTTAAGTAAACGCGATTATAAAGGAGTGAATTTTTTTTTTTGGGAGATGAAAGTTTGAATGAGAAACGGAAGTGAATTTTTTTTTTCTTTTTGGAAAATTAATTTTTTTTTTTGAAGATGATAAAATTGGACGCCGCGAAATTTATAATTCAAAATAAAGTATCTTAGTAAGTAGGCCTACCCTTTTTTAGTAAGTAGCTTAAAGTTAAGTTTATTAATTTTTTGAAATAGAAATACGGTACGTGTAGCCTACAGTGGCTAAGAATTAAGTTTGGTTCAGAATTAAATTTTTTTTAAGAATTAAGTTATCTAGAAAATTAAAGTTTTGTAAAGAATTACATTTAGTTTAGAACTAAGTTTAGGTTAGGATTAAGTTTTGTTGAGAATTAAGTTTTGTTAAGAACTAAGTTAAGTTTAGCTCATACTCCTTAGAATTAAGTTAACTTACTGTTAAATCTAGCTTAGAGGCAGACTTAAATTATTTTTTAAGTTCATCACACCGTTAAGTTCCTTTTAATGAAATTTAATCTTAAATTAAGTTTTTAATTTCAGTCAAACGTTTTTTTTTTTTTTTTTTTTAAATAGATTAACGCGTATTATTATTCTAATTCAATACCATACGTTTATTTTAAAAAAATTAATCTTGTTTAATGAGAAAACTTCGAATATGTAGGCCTAATAACCTTTTCGAAAATAAAACTTACTCGCGAGTTATATTAAATTGTATTTACCGAACAGAAGGGATTTCAGAAGAGAGAGAGAGAAAAACAGACATAATAAATGATTTCGAAAATGACGGATTAAATTCATTTAAAGTGTCTTTTACTATTTCTGCATCTAAAGCTCTCAAAATGTACTTTTATATTTCTTCCTAATCTTATTAATAGAGAGATTCGGTTAATGCCAACAACCACACGTAGCGAGCGATATTATGTTTTTCTTATTTAGATAAGACAACTTGTTAATAATGCTTTTTTTCTGTGTGTGTGTGTGCTCTTGGTTCGCGCTTTGTAATTCGTCTCCGGGGTCTAGTCGCCTGTGTCGAATCTTTTCCACATGAACAGCAAATTAATTTTTCCTTTTTTTTTTTTTTTTTTTTTTTCTTTCATTTAGATGGCGGGGAAGAGGAAGATTCAGCGGAGGACGAAGAAATTGAAGAGATTAAAGAAATGAGGAGTGGGCGAAAGGAAGCCCAATTGGATCTCAATGCTTTCGTCATGCGGTGAGTGACCCCCACATTTATTTACTTTATTTTTTTTATTATTATTATTATTATTTTCGTTTTATTTGCCACGCTGGTGAACTTCATTTAAATATTGTAATGCGCGCGCATTTGCTCGACGGGTTTTGAATACAGAGAGATTTCAAAGGACATATCCTCCCTTGATTTACGCGCTGACTGATGTATGAAAGCTTAAACTTGTATGTTGATAGAGACTCAAAAACGTAATATGATGTAAGATTTTTTTTTCTAAGTAATATTCGTACTGAGGTTGAAAATATTTATCGATTTTTTTTTTTTTTTTTATTTTTAAATATGGAGTTTTTAAAACGTGATTTTTGATTTTTTTTATGCAGTTTTTTAAACAGTTTTTTTTTTGTGTTTATCTCAAAAGAAAAGCTCTTCTATAGAGTAAAATGATGAAAAATGCAATCCCCCCTCAGCTATGTTTTTGGCAAATTTCGATGTACAGTAATGCATCTAGGGTCATTAGTCATTACGTGATGTCGAGATGACGTGTCAAAGGAACGTGAACGTCCACGTTTTCTTTTAAAAAATTAATAGTAATCATTTAATAATTCATAAAAATTATATAATTTTGTCAAACTAAAGTATTTATATACACGGTGTCCGTAAAAAAATTATGCAGCCATACGTTGGCGCACTTCTTAAATATCATAGTTTTAAATTAGGTAGGCTGCAAAATATGGGGTGGGATGCAAGAAAAGGATTACAGGAAAAAATAAACGACAATAAAATTATCTTTTCTCGCGCAAACCAAAGCTTTCTTACGGTTATTTTTAAAAAAAAAAGCGTTCACCGAAACCGCGTATTTTGAATATCGTGTAAATCGAGGGCTCACACCCCTCCTCCACAAAGTCATTGATAGTATCGGCAGCCGGTTGGGGTTCCATAGGAATGTATAATTAATAAGTGAGGTGAGAAAAGGGGTGGTGAAAAGAGTGTAGGAAGTGAGTGGTTCGGGTTAGGTAACGACACCTTTTATCCACTTTCTCTCTCGATCTATCTCGATTTATATTCGAATTTTAAACGTCTTATCGCCTCTCTTTTACACGACGAAGGTGACGGCATTCGTTGGTAGGGGGGGGGGGGGGGGAAATAAAATAAAGGGAGGAA
>JAQGAZ010001450.1:0-29502 GCA_034692225.1 Polydesmus complanatus
CCAAGGGACCGGAGAAAAAGCGCGCAAAAAGCGGGATAGCGCTATATCCGGGAGCGTTGTATACGAGTTTTACTGTACTGTACTTATTTTGACGTTTTTCGTATGCGATGTCACGTGTCTGTTTGTTGTTTGGTGAGAACGAGCGGCCTCTTTCGGCGAAACCGGTGCGCGAATATTATTCACCTAAACAAAACCCGAATTCGTCTATCCATATGTACATGAATATACGAAGAGAGAGAGAGAGGGAGAGAGATATTAAATAAATAGAAAAAGCGAAAGTGAAGCACGATTCAGTCGCCAAATGTTATCTCAACAACAACAGACGAATGTTTGCGATCGTTTTAATCAGGTGAGTGACGTCATTGAGGGAAATGCGTGCCCATATAAGGTGCTATTATTCATAAAGCGCGACTTAATGTACTTTATAATAATAAATGTTAAGCTTATTTCTATCAATTAAAAGATAGAGAGAAAGAATTAAGTAAATTATCTTATTAGTGAAATTAGTAAAGTTTTTTATTTTTTTTATTTTACTCGAAAAAAAAAAAAACATTTATTATTATTATTATTTTTTTTAATGTTAATGTATGACAGTTATGGACAACTTAATGAAGCATTAATGTTTTTATTATTATTAATTTTCGGTTTTAAAAAATATATTTTTTATTTATTTTTTCATTTAAATTGTGCAATACATGTACCTGCTATTTTGTCCATTATTCTTACAGGTTTACGGTTTAGCTAGGTTTTGTTTGGGTGAGTGAGCTGAAAACTTCAATATTTCTCTAATAATAATTGGAAGATTTTCCACTGACTCACCCTGTAAAACATTAAAAATTATGCTAAGTAAACCACAAAATTATTGAAAAAACGCTGGATTTTGCAAAATTATCTTTAAAATTACACTACCACTGTAGGAAATTTTAAGTTGGTGATAAACGTTGTCCGCTTTAAGCAGGTTTATTGCTTAAAATGCATGTACCTTTCCGCGTTAAACAGGTTATCTATCTTAGATCTCATTTAAAATTTGCTTTAAACAATTTTTCTATTCGATTTAACGGGTTTTCGCTTTATACAGGGTCCGCCTTCAGCAGGTTTTACTGTGTTATAAGTGAAATTTTTAAATCAAATTCAAAAATCAAATCAACATTGCTTAAAATTAAAAATATAATATTAATGTACATTTTTTTTTTTTTTCCCCTAGTTAATTTATTCCGGAGAATACACGAAAGCCATGAACAAAGATTGGCACACGGGCCACTTTTGCTGTTGGCAATGTGACGATTCTTTAACCGGTCAACGCTACGTGTTACGCGAGGAGCATCCCTACTGCATCCGTTGTTACGAACAGGTGTTCGCCAACCAATGCGAAGAATGTGGAAAATCGATCGGCATCGACTCCAAGGTGATTGACAAAAAAAAAAACCCCAACTACCCCCTACCCACTCTTATCCATATACTACTACATATATAACCAAAACGATCTAAAAAAAGAAAAAAAAATCGAAAAAAAGAGAGTGACATCATTAGATTGTGTGCAGAATCTGGTTTGATGGCGGCGAGGATTGTTCGCACATCGTGTCTCATTTAATGAAATGTATCGAGAATGAGATTGGTGTCAGGGTCATCCCACCGGGCGTTGGGGGGGGGGGGAGAGGTGGGGGGGGGGGGGTGTTAGGTGTGTGGGGGTGGATGAGGGGTGTGTCATAAAATATCTCCGTGATCTAATTGGATCTAATTCGTCCACCTCACGGCACTCACCCTCCACCCACACCAACCTCCCTCGACACCAGTACAAACACACTGCCAAAAATGTCAACAAACACATCGATACCTTAAAGCACACCTGTTCTATGTCACTTTTTTGTCATTTTGAGAAAACCCAAAAACAAACTTTTACATTTGCATAACTCCAGTAATGCAGCTCAGATTCTAATGATTTTTGATTCTATTTATTTCTATAACTTTTTTACCAGAAATGTAAAAAAACAACCCTTAATTCTAAAAACACTTTTTGATTTATTGACAGTAGAATAATGTATTGTAAGCATATAGCAAAATAACACTGTATTCTTACCGTTTTTTGGTGCTATGTCCGGTTATAAGTCATTTATTAGAGCGTAAATGTGCTATATCCATTAGAGTCAGATTAAATCTGATTAAAGCACACATGTGCTATGTACTCCCATTGAAATTAGCATGTAAAATGGACATAGTACATGTAGGCTCCTTATTTTTCTGGCAAGGGAGGACTTAGCACATTCACTATTTCTCTTATTTAACGATTTTGGAATATCCTAGGACATAGAGCAAGTGTGCACTTGATAGAGTTTTTTATGACCTTCAAAATGGTACCAATATCTCAAAAAAGTCAAAAATGGACATAGAACAGGTGTGCTTTAAGGTATCGACATACACGACTATAAAATCCAGGCTATCTCTCTATCACTCACTCTTTTATCGTTCTATTTCTATATTATGTTGTACAGAGCCGGCTGAAAGTTTTGCGGGGCGCTATAGCTCGCGCGTGAGGCCTCTCAGGCGTAGGCTACTGGCCGAACCACAGGTGGATTGAAAAAAACTCTTATTCAAGCAAAATGTTTACTTCCTAAAACTCCGTTTGCAAGGAGAATTTACTATCGAAAACATCATTTAAACGAGGATTTGCTTCATAAAACACTTTTTAAGCTAGCGTTTACTTCCTTAAACTCCATTTGCGCGAGTATTTACTTTCTAAAATTCTATTTGCGCAAGTATTTACTACTTTAGGCGAGTTACTTCCTTAAACTCACTTGGCGCTAGTATTAACTTCATACAACTATATTTAAGCAAGCGTTTACATGAGTATTTACTTCCTAAAACATCGATTAAGCGAGTATTTGCTTCATAAAACACCATTAAATTTAAGTGAGTTGCGCAAAGAATTTATTTTCCAAAACTCTGTATTATACGCAAGTGGTAACTCCTTGAAACTCAGTATTTAAGCGATGAATTCGTCATAGATGTTCACTTCAGAGGCAAAAGCCGCTAAGCAGGAGGTGTGCGCTGCGAGGCTTAGACGCTTTTGCCTCTGAAATTTAATTTGCAGTTGCACATTTTACGTTTCTTTTTAAAATTTCATTTACGCGAGTTTTTATTTCCTTATACCCCAAAAAAATTTAAGCACGAAGTTGTGAGCGCGGAACCCGCAAAACTGACTTCCGATGCCTGCTCTGCATATTACCACTATTTTTGATAATAATATTTATGTCTATCTATTTCATCTCTTTAGGATCTATCGTATAAGGAGAAACACTGGCACGAGAGCTGTTTTCTGTGCAACAAATGCAGAGTGTCTCTGGTCGACAAACCATTCGGATCGAAAAATGAAAAAGTGTATTGCGCCAATTGCTACGACGTGGCGTTCGCCACCAGGTGCGACGGTTGCGGAGAAGTTTTTCGAGCAGGTTAGACAAAACTCACGAAACACCCTGTACACCGCTATCTAAATATATAAACACCCTTACTTGCTCTCTGCCTCCTCCCTCTAAACAAATATCTTAATGAGAAAAGTGCTCTGATAGCACCCAATTATCTGGGCGCAAATCACCTTCCATCACCCTCTCTCTCTCTCTTTCCCCGCTCTCCATCTATCTCTTTCGTTCACTCTATTTACGAAAAATATATATACACACTACCCACATGATCCAACCAAATCTTTTTAACATAATATTATCACCTTTCTATATTATATTAACATCTGTACCACTGCCGATCTTCATCAGTTGCGTTGCGACTTTCTTCTTTCTAGGTACCAAGAAGATGGAATACAAAGGCCGACAGTGGCACGAAAAATGTTTCAGCTGTTGCGTGTGTAAGAGTCCTATCGGCACCAAAAGTTTCATCCCGAGAGAAAATGACATTTACTGTAGCAATTGTTACGAAGAGAAATTCGCCACACGATGCGTCAAGTGCAATAAAGTAGTGTGTTTTTTTTTTTTTTTAATTATGAAAACGCGGAAATGAGGGCCCCTCGAGGATATTGTCATTTCATTTTTTGATAAATTTTATTAGAATTATTTATTGGAAAATCATTTCCCTTATCTATCATTTTTTTTTTAAAAAAAATTTAAAATACTGTAGGTGATAAATTTGTTTAAATTAATTTTTTTTTCTTCAATACAAAAATAATTATTAGATTTAATAATAATTTATAATTTTAAGTTTAAGAATTTTAAAATTTTTCGCTTTTCCATATTTTGAAATAATTCTCAGAATTTCCAAATTTTATTTTATTTTCTAAAAACAACAAAATCGAGGTAAACTCTTTAAATAAAAAAATATAGTACCGGTACTGGTATTCATTAAATCCTAAATTATTGTTTTTCCGCTAATAAATTTCTTCCTACTTCAATTTTTCAATATTAATTTTCTTCCCATTATTATTATTTTTTTTTTAGATAATTACTAGCGGCGGAGTGACGTATAAGAGCGAGCCCTGGCATCGAGATTGCTTCACGTGCTCGCATTGTAATACGTCACTGGCGGGCCAACGATTCACCTCACGTGACGACAAACCATATTGTGCCGATTGCTTCGGGGAATTGTTCGCCAAGAGATGCACGGCTTGCTCCAGGCCAATCACAGGTACAATCGCTAATTCAAACTAAAGCGTGATTTTCAGTAATAATATTTCAACTTATATTTTTTGAGTTAGAATGTGTTTTATTAATGATAAAAAGGTCCTCAATGCACCCTTCAAATAGTGATTTTTAATGTTTTTTTTTTTTTGCTTATCAGGTATCGGTGGGACGAGATTCATTTCTTTCGAAGACAGACACTGGCACAACGACTGTTTCATCTGCGCCACGTGTCGAAGTAGTCTGGTGGGAAAGGGCTTCATCACCGATGGGGCGGATATCTTGTGCCCCGATTGCGCTAAAGATAGACTGGTCTAATTCTCTCTCTCGCCACATTCATAATTATGTATTTATCTCTCAAAAATCTTTCTTTCGACACTTCTTCTTATAAATATTCGTATTCCTATGTGGCTTTCACATTGTTTTACTTTTTACCCACCAAATGACTCTCACGTTTCACTGGGAAAAATTACACGCACTTTTGGTATTGAATATTATTTTAAAGTTTAGGTGAATGAAAATTATTCAATTTATTTCTAGAATGTAATTTGATAGTTTTATTTATGTTCTTAAATTAAACGTACACAATTTAATGTGTACGCAAATTAATTAATGACCTTAACCTTTTTATATTTTGGTAGATAATAAAACTAACTTAATTATTAAATAATTTTAAATATTATTATTTAATAATATTTTTTGTATAAATAATATTAAAAGTGAGCTTTTAGGATTTTATTAAATTGCGTGTTTTAAAGTTGTTGAACATGAGAGTCATTTCGAGTAGGTAGCGGTATAACTGAGAATTGCCTTAAATTTCCCTTAGATGTGAAGTGAAGGGAAAAAGCCTTAGAAAAAGAAAAAAAAAAACAAACGAAAACACTTTTCCAAATTCCCATTCCCATTTTTTTCATTGGGATATATGAATAGAATCGAAAAAGAAAAAAAAAAAACCCCCCATTTTATTAAGCTTATGTGACGCGAACATTTGTTTATTTTTCACTAATTCGACGGTTATGTTAGCTTTTAATGTTGGACATTATTTCCGTGCTTATTAAAAAAATTCATTACATAAACTTGATTAATTATTTTTATATTAAAAAAAGAAATCAACGTGTATCTAGTAAGTGGCAAAATTAAACCACAAAATTAAATAAGAAAATCTAACAAAAAAAAAGTAAATAAATTTGATAATAAATCAAATTAAAATTCAAAACAGTAATAGCGGGAATTTAAAAATGAAGCATTTCCCGCAATATTTAAATAATTATTTTAAAAACAGAACTATTTCGAATTATTAATGAACTCTTCAAACATTTTTCGACTAATTACGACATTTGTTTTAATCGCAAATGTCGCGGCTTCCACTGACCAAATGTACGTGAGCGAGTACGTTCCTTTTAAAATACATCTGCGTCATTTTCGCCCCCGAACCGAAGGACACATTGATTTCACCTTGAACCATCAAAATCACCGAGGAATCTTACGCCCATTCGTCGGCCATCGACCGAAGATCTGGTCAGTTTTTACCCGTCGCGCTTTACCCATCTACAGCGTCAGTCTATTAAACAACAACGAAACTAAGCCCGCTAATTCGTCATCCGGCCTGTGTCTCATCGACAACAATTCGTTCGTCGGTGTGATCGGGCTCAACGGGAGTTGTTTTATGATCGAGCCTTACCATTGGTACTTTTTAACCGACTTGGACCGATACAACGTCTTGGGCTACTGGTGCCAGCATCTTAAAGCGCGCCCTAACCATCCCTTCGAAAAGCTTGAACCAAACGTACTCATAAAACGAGTCGGCTTCCCTTATCACCTGCTCAGCCTCAACGGTCAAGCTGCAAGTGGTTCGAATAACTACGATAAAATCCCGAGTAGTCAATCATCAAATTACGTTCAAACTACAGCGGCGACTCAAAATTAATCGATATGTGTCGATCTTGTTCGATTCGGAACCTAACCTTATAAAACTTCATTTCATAATATTTCTTCTAAAATGTAAACAAAATTTGGCTGTTTATTTCTGCGCAATGTAATAACGATACGCGTCATTTCTAAACGAACTTTTCGAATTCAAACGAATTTCTAACTAAACGAATTCAATAAATAACATTTTGAAGGGAGTAGTACATGTAACTTACTTCGAAATTATACGCAAATTAAGCCCTATTAATTAAGATTCATTAATATAAACAAGGCCTTGCTTTACAAATAACACATTAAATTCTTTCCTTATGCTCTAGGAAAACATTTGAAAGAGCGATAGCTTCGATTTTCTTTCAAAAATTTACACCATTATTTTGAAATTGTAATAATAGTCTATTAGGGGATCGATTTTAAGAATTTCATAAAACTGTAGAGCAGACGGGATGTAATATCCGATATACAAAAAAAAAATATGAAGTTGAAATATCACGGAATCGAAGAAAATTAACTACTCGTATAAATAATACATTCAGATCTCGCTTAGCATCATAGAAAATCCCAGAAAATGTAATGCAAAAATGCAGCTTCGAAATTTTTTTTAAAAAAAATGAGTGGAACCGCCAGATAGAAATAATGCAAAAGTTAAAAAAAAATAATGAAGCATATAATTTTGCCGTAATGCAAAAGCGAAATGACGTAGAGAGAGGTGCGGGTGCAATGGATTTAAAAATTCGTTTAATACTGTATACGGTAAGCACCATTTTCAATGCAACACGTGAGATTTCGCTCAAGAAGTTATGATTCGCTGTTGCTGCAGAAAATTTGAACAACCGACACAATTTGATGGGAAAACCCTCTCCCTACTGTTACAAACATTGTTAATCCTTATTTTCAATAACTATAATTTCAACAAATACGAGTACGACTTAGTTTAAACGAGGAATGTACATAAACAACTCCTTGGTTTAAATAAGTAGAATATTTATTTTACTGTACTGTAATAATCACGCATAGCTAAATTAACGCTAATAACAATCAGGATAGCTGCCTAAAATTGTTATGAAAGGTTTATTAGAGCATCTATCGCAAATATAATTATAATTCAACTTCTTTCATAATTCGTAACATTGATTTTTCAAAAATAATATTATTTCAGCATTAAGTTTATTAATTAATTTCTATTGTGCAAATCTTAGCCATTGCAAATCATATTTTCAATATGCAATATGTATCGGACTAATAAATTGGATAATGCTTTAAGAATCGTTAGCGGTATTTTGGCACATCTTAATTACCTCATGAAATTGTTCAGCAATTGCTACCGTCTATAAATCAAAATAATATAAATTTAATTTTTATATTAATTTGATAAAATAATAATAATAATAATAATAAAAAAATTCTTACCTTAAATCGTACTGAAAAATTCTGCAGCTCTGCTTTTCCTCCAGAAAAATCATTCCCGATCCAGTTCCACGCAGTTTCTGACGTCGGCAGCTTTTTGAACACTACATTCGGAGTAATTGCTTGGTTGCATACGGTCAAAAATATTTGTTCTCTTCTCATTAAGAGCCGACTTTTTGAAGTGGTTTTATGCTTCAATATTTTCATTTCTCCAGTTCCACGTTCTTTCCATTGTTTCGTCGCACTATCGTACCAATACAGTTTGCATCGTTCTCCAAACACTGTTTTAAAGCATTCAAATAAACCGTTATAACAATAATAATAATAAAACAAAATTACGATTTAATAATATAATATTTTACATTTGTTTTCCTCTTCTTCACCAGTAACAGTCGCAACTAACTCTGGCAAAGGTATAACGGGTTGAAATTGCGGATCACAATCATTGTTTTCAACACCATTTTCTGAATCATCATTGGATTGAGAAGCACCAAATAGTTGTGATCCAGCTCCGGCAAACTTGTAATTACTGTCAGTGGCAACTTAAAACAACACCAATAACATCAATTTAATAATTTCAACCACAATGTAAAAACAAACTTACAAGATTTGAAGTCTGGTTTTCCTTGGCGAGAAACTTCCGCGAATGAAAACAATCCAGTTCCTAACTTTGTTTCCCCTATTAAAAAAAAAAAAAAATTTTATCTTAGAAAAAGCGTACACAAACTAAATAAAACTGCGTAAAATATTATCAAATACCAAAGTGAAATTCTTTCGGCGGATCATCATGTTTAACAACTTCTATAATCTCGGGTTTGGGTTCTAAAAATATTATGATTAGTTCAAATCATCAATAATTACAGTGCTTAACAATCAAATAAAATCCAAAATAATAAACTCTAGTTACCAGGTCCTATATTTGGAATGGAGTCGTTGCAGCCTCTGCAGCCAGGGCATGGAGGAAGTTCTTCGTATAAATAAAATGTTGGCGGTAGAAGTAACTCTTTGGCTTTCTTTATCTGTTCAGCAGTTGGACTTTTAATATAAACAATAGCCACATCTAAAAAAATAAAAAAATGTTATCGTACTTCAATAAAAAAGTTCGATATAATTTTTTTTTACCATTATCTTCATTCTTTTCCTCCTCATCACTTGAATAACAACCTCTACAACCACTGCAGTTCGGTTTTTCTAGATAATTGTAGAAGTTTGACGGCAACATTAAACTTTCAGCCTTATTTCGTAAAGAATTAACAGGTAATTTTTCATCGACTACTTCAACTTCAGCTGAACCTGACGAAGAAAATAAAAAAATCAATAACCCAAAAAAATAAAAACATTATTAACTAATAACTTACTTTTGTTTTTAGTAACTTCATTATCTGTAGTTGTTTTAATATTTTCTCGCTTCTGGTTATCTAAAATTTAAATCGTAACAAAAATTAGAATAACTTAAAATTTAAAATTAAGCTTCGCCCTTACCTGTCATATTTAGTTGAACAGCTTCCGTGGCTTTGAACGAAAACGATTTAAAAGCACCCGGAGTTGAAAGAATCGGCGATTTTCCAACATCCACCCGACGTTTAGCATCATCTATCGCCTCTTTAAACGCCAGCGATAATTCCGCCGTCTTGAAACGCAAAACTAATGTTTCCTGTCTTAAATCATGATCGGCAAAATCTTGAGCGCTCCATAACCACGATCGGTCGTCTTTCGCGGAAAATTCCAGTTCCTTCGTAAGATAATGATTGCAGCACACTTTGAGGATAGGTTTTCGCCGCATAAACAAACGAATTTTTTTGGTAATTTTGTGTAATAAAATCTTGAAATCTCCGAATCCTCGCTCTTTCCATTCTCCGTCCGACCATCGAAATAGTTTAGATTGTTGACTGTATAGTACATCTTCGTCCTCCTCACCAGTGCGCAGATCGACTTTTTCCGGCAGCGGAATAACGGGGTGAAAATAAATGCTATCTCCCTCGCTGTCTAAAGTAGTATCATCTTCAGCTTCGCCTTCCGTCGCGCTTTCATACACTGGAGATTTAGGAGTTTTAATCGGACTCTTCGGTCGTACGCCGTCGAAGCTAAAATTGAAGGGTTGAGAAGATCCGAATTGAAATTCGGGTTTTGACGGAGTAGTAGCACCGAACTGAAACGCTGATGGCGCTCCCAGTGAAAATTGAAATCCTGAGGCGGTTGTTGTTGTTGGTGTATCAGCAGCTTTGGGCATGGCGTCGTCTTTTTTAGGAGTGCTTTGAGAAAACCCAAACTTAAAAGACGGTGCGGTAGTAGATAAATCAATAGCATTAGTTTGATCAGAAGAAGAATTATTATGTCCAGATTTAAAAGTTTTACAAGCTACGCATTTAATTTCCCCGCTTTTATTTTGAATTAAACAGGTGGAGCATTTCCACGATCCTTCTTCGGGCTTAAACATTTCAGATAAATTAAGTCCGGGACATACCTTCTCTCCAGGCTCAACCGGTTTCGAGGAATTACAAGCCGCACATTTATAATGATTTTTGGCATTCCTTACTTCGCAGGTTTCGCATTTCCATGAATCCGGATCCGGTTTAAATAATTCCGACAATGGTTTTTGCTGTTTGGATTCCTCCTCAGTTTTGGAAGTAGCGATTGAAGGAATATATTCAGCGGCGGATTTTTTCGCTTTCTCGAAAACTTCGCAAAATGATTTACCTATGTCCGCGTTTCTAAATTTCGCCGCAAATTTTTCTTCGCGAAGTTCGCCTTCGGAAAAATCGTTCGCCACCCAAATCCACGCGTTTTCCGACGATTGCATAGGTTGCAACACCATCGATTCCGCTATATTATGATTCGCGCATATTTTTAAAACTTGATCGCGACGCATGAGAATTCTCACTCTACCCGTTTGCTTGTGTTTCAAAATCTTCAGCTCGCCCAAGCCCCGCTCTTTCCATACTTTAGTTTGGGTTTCGAATCGAAATAGTTTGGCGCGTTCTCCGAATAACTTTTCTTCTTCTTCTTCGCCGGTGCACGTATTTACGAGTTCGGGGAGAGGAATTACGGGTTTAAATTGCACGTTCGGTTCATATTCTTCAGAAGCGTTGGATTTATCTTGCGGAGAAGAAGGAGAAAATATTGCCGATGATCCAGCTTCTTGAAATCCTTTAAAGTTTGGATCTTGCTTGAAAGCGGTATTAGATCCTTCGGTTTTAGCGAGCGCCTCGAATGTTAAAGAGCCATTAGAACTCATACCTCCCAAAATATTGTCGTTAGACGCGCTACTATTTGAAAAAAGCGAATCTTTCACCGCCGGATCTTTGTTAGGTTTTTCTAAAGAACTAAAAGAGAAGTTGCTAAATGGATTCGGTTTGGCTGGCCCTCCAAATTTTTTCGTCCCAGTCAATTTAATAGGTTTGTCATCGGATTCTTTGGTTACCGCAACTATCGGAGGGGATTTGAAAGAAAAACCTCCGAGAACGATTTTATTAGGAGTAGTGCTGTCAGGTTGTTGCTGCTGCTGTTCTTCCTCCGCTTCTTTAACGTCGGATTTAATATTCGTCGCGCCGAAAACAAATCCCGACGGTTTAGATTGAGGGCTTTTTCCAAATACAAAACCTGGAGAAGATTCGTCATTCGTGACAACTTCTGAATTGGAAGTTCCGAAAGCGAACTGTTGACTAGCAGTCGATTGAGTAGAAGAGATCGGGAAACCAAATTTAAATGAAGCGGCAGCGGGAGGTAAAGTATTCGCAACTGGCTTCGACGTATTTGAAGGATTCGGAGTTGTGCAAGCTACGCAAAGCGTGGCATCTTGACTATTACTTACGTAACACGTGGTGCACTCCCAACTTCCAGGTTTAGGTTTGAATTTATCTCCAAAACCCGTGCTTTGTTGCCCCTCGCTCGGAATATCCTCTGCAAATAGACTTTTACTCACAGTTTTTGAACTACCAAATTTAAAACCTTCAGTCGCGGTGTTAGAATTCGTTGTAGTTATAGGAGAAACAGAAGTCGTGGTTTGTAAAGCAGTAGTCGGTAATCCAAATCGAAATACAGGTGGAATCGTCGTCGGAGCTGAAGTACCAGTAGTAGAGTTGTTAGATACCGTAATAGAAAGATTAATATAGCCACACACTACGCATTTATTAGTATCAGGAGAGTTATTGACGTAGCATTCGCTGCAATTCCAAGTTCCCGGTTTTGGTTTAAATTGATCGCCAAAACCATTTACTTCAGCAGGTTTAACAACAACGTTTTCTTTGTCAGTTTCCGTATTCTGCTTCGATAAATTTTTAGCTATTTCAAATTTGTCTTTAAATTGACGTCCAATTTCGACGGTTTTAAACTTGATGCAAAACTGTTCGTTATTAACCTGTCCGTCAGAAAAGTCTTGAGCGGCCCAAATAAACATCTGGTCGCTGTTTTTCATGGGCATTAATACCATATCCGACATGATGTAATGGTTAGCGCAGATTTTAAAAATTTGATCTCTTCGCATCAACAATCGTAACTTATTTGTTTTTTCGTTATGCAAAATTTTCACTATGCCTAAACCCCGTTCTTTCCATTCCTTAGAAACGTATCTGTATAATTTGGCTCGATCTTCGAACAAAACCTTTTCGTCTTCTTCTCCTGTGGTAACTTCTACTTCTGCGGGCAAAGGAATAATTGGTTTAAAATCAGGCCCGTGACTATCGTCTTCGTTATAACTTTCACTCTCTGTACGACTAATATTCAATTCCTTTGATTGCGTAAGATTCTCAGCCACTTTAGATTCCTTCCCTAAATTAGAATCCGCAAAGGTTGGAGTAAAACCTATAAAAAAAAAAACTGTCAATTAATATCAGATCACGAATAATTATTTTAATTTTAAAACAACCATTTTGTGAAGATTCATTATCCTGGAATAATACGTTTTGGGGTAACGGAATTTGAAACGCGTGAGGAGCAGTAACAGCCGCTGACAAAAACGGAGAATTAGAAGACGTTGCACCAGTTGTAGATGAAATAAACTGTTGAGCAGAATGAACTAAAATAAAATTTAATTATGACGCATTTTCAATACGGTAATGTTTTTATAATCATAGTATACCATCAACAATCTTTCCACCATAAATTAAACTGTTAGAATCATTAAGGCTAAGTTGAGAATCAATGTTAAAATGAAATTCAGGCAATTTTTGCCCTTCGCTAAAAATAAAATAATAAATAAATTAAATGATACACAACATAATCATTCATTATATAGATTACTTAAATTGCAATCCAGTAAACATCGCCGGCTGACCAGAACCATAATATTGGGAGTTAATTCCTGAGAATGATTGCGAAGGGTGTCCCTGTATTAAACTTGTACCACCATTAGGACCTAAAGGCTGTTGACCAGGCGCTGCAGGAAAATATGAATAACCAGCTTGAGGAGATGGATAAACGTAATTAGACGGCCCACCAAATCCTAAAATATCCATTTAAACGTAACTACACTCATGCCACACGTAATAAAAAAATACACAATATCTAAACGAAACATAAACATAATTAACCTGTATTTTGTCCAAAACGATAATCGCTATTTGAAGGTTGCTCGGGATAAACGTAAGCTGGATTCTCGTGAAGGTCTAATTTTTCGGCATTGCTCTCAGCTTCGGAATCATCTTCGTGATAGTAGTAACCGTCATAATAGTCTTCCTCCTCACCTTCGTCTTCAAATTGCGGCTGACGATGAGCATTCGGATGTGGACCGGCAGGTTTCGAATTTCGTGGTTTATTTCTTAAGGTGCGTTTTACCATTGTTGGAATTTTCTTATTAAGTTCAACCAATTGCACAGTTAATTTTTCAACAACCGTCTTGTTTTCTTTCAATTGATCAACAATTGCCCGATTAGTATCCATCAAATGCTTGTTTTGATCAACTAACGTTTGAATGACTGTTTCGTGCCAATTAGCGAGTGATTTAATTTGCGCATCCAATCTTTCGGGACTAGGTCGAACGTGTTCGGTTTGATGTCTAGGAGAAGCACCATATTTTTTGGGGTGTAGCAATCCTGATGAAACTACGTTTAATGTCGGTCTAGGACTTTCGGTAAAATTTTTTAAGTCGGCAAACATATTCAATTGAAAAGATTGTCCTGGTAACTCCGAATCTGGTTCGTCTGAATCCTGAGTGTAAGATTCTTCGCTAGGAATGCAATCTTGGCGTTGTGCTGCAAAAAGAAAATAATCATTTAGATACTTCCATCTTTTAATGTCGTGATTTCAATATTTTCTAACCTAAATCTGGATCAATTCTTGCCAAACGCGTTTCGATGTAGTCCATTTCTTCGGGAAGCATTTGAATTAAAGGGTGCTTTTGATCGCTGCCAATTCGATCCAAAGTACGATAAAGACCGGCTGAAATAAATTGTGTTATCAAAAAACGTAAAATAATTAAATTATTTTAATTTTTTGCAAATACCTCTTGCGCGAGTGAGTAATATGACGTGACGACTTCTCATTTCAGAAGTAATAGATTCACGAGGCTTCGAACCAAATTCTTCAGCAGCCAATTTCTTGTAAGACTAATAATTTAGAAAATTAAATAGAAACAACGTTTTTCAACCAAACTTAACAAAAATAATATGTTTACCAAAGCTTGATAAAATGAAGCGTACGCTGATGATAAAGTTTCAAATTTTTCAATCGCGTCTTCCAAATTACCATTATTCATCGCTTGACGAGCCAGAAAGAAACGCCCTTCCTCTAATAAATTATTGCTTTCTTCAAATGAAGGTAATTGTCCGAACGATGGGAAAAGACGTTCCTTTGGGCATCTAATGCAACAATTAAATCAATTAAAATTCGTAATTGTAAAC
This sequence comes from Polydesmus complanatus, assembly GCA_034692225.1. Lineage (NCBI taxonomy): Eukaryota > Metazoa > Arthropoda > Diplopoda > Polydesmida > Polydesmidae > Polydesmus > Polydesmus complanatus. Next base: position 14,789 of record JAQGAZ010001450.1, read on the forward strand.
GAATAATTTTTTTTAAAAAAAAAAATAATTTCAAACCTAATTGCAACATTTTTGACAAGCTTTTCTAATAAATCAATAGCAGCTTTCCAATAAAGTTCAGCTCTAGCTTCTAAGTCTTTTAATTCGCAGCTTCTACCAACATCATTGCTTTCAATTTCAGATTTCAATTCAGCCACCTAAATAAATAACAAATTAGAAAACTTTAAAATAATATTCAACAAGATAATAGTAAACCTTTTCAGAAAATAAACGAGCCAAGTAAACGACTAAATTGACGTCCATTCCGTGAACACCAATGCACCTAATTACTTCAATAACATGTTGAAGGCGACGTCGCGCTTCTCCAACTTTGTCTCTATAATAATAAACATATTTCGCATACAAAAATCATAATCAATAAAAATTAACTTACGGTAAACACGTGTTCGAATGTAATTTAAACGCCGCTGACCAAAATTCTGACTGATCGTCAGTACAGAGCTGCTTACATAGAATTGCAGGCAAATGCCACGATTGCTCAGAATTGGTAAACGAAAAGGGACCATCATTATTAGACATTGCCGTACAACGAACTAAAAAAAAATTTATAGAACCTCATTTAATCTTCTAAAATACTGTATAATAATTACAACGATGTTACTAACCTGTAGCATACAGAAAAGCTTCTATATCTACAGTGCATAGTGACTCTGGAGCCGGATTTTCCATCCTCGCGTGATTAAATTGGAGACCTTTAAAAACTTGACATCCGTACATTGGTTGACTTAAGTTCTTGGGATTGTACTGCTGCAGAGAAATCCATACGAGTTGATGCAAGTTGGCAGGATAAAGAGTAATAGCAGCTAAATAAAAAATTGATAATATCATGAATTCCTCGTATCATTTTCTCAAACATACTTGAGTCATATTCGGATAAACTTTTCACATCAGGAAATTCCTCGCTCATGTCGCTCAAAAGATTGGATTGCATAAAATAAGATAATGATGAATCCAGCTTGTTGGACTTATTATTAAAAACACGTTGAAATATCTTTTCTTTGACTTGAGGCGTGCAAACTTGTTCTCGAATTTTTCCTAACCACTTTGATTTGTCTTCTCGACACAACCCGATTATTACATGCCCTATAAGAAAAATGGTTTACATCGCGTGATTTGCATAATTATTATGATTGATAATAAACACACCTGCTTGACTTAATCTGTAACAAGCTTGACAATATAAAAACTGACGTATTTCCTTTTCATCTTCGTTTAATTGAACGTATCCTTTAGTTAAATTAGGAGCTTTAAAAGAATACGCCGACAACAATAACGCGGCTCCAAATTTTGAGGCTTCTCTCTGGTTACCGTGCTCCTAAAGTATATAAAATGTCTCTTAAAAGCGCTATTAAATACGCGTTAATTTAAAATTAAGAAACACTATTTACTAATTTCATTTTCTTGAATATTAACATTGCCATATACAAATATAGTTGACCTTTCATATGATCAATGAAAGCGTTCCAATAGTCAGATTTAAACTGTTGAATTTTAGTCGCTTGATGTAAATGATAATCAAATCTAATCATAGCAAAGTTAAAATAAATTGTAGGCAGAGCCTAATATAATTTCAAAAATCTTACTTATTTAAATTGGATGATGCAGCCATGCTTTTAGGTTGAAAGCTATAAATAGCATTAGTAATTCAGTAACAATTACAAAATAAAATAAATGACATTTTGAGAAGACTATACCTAGAACCACAGTTTTCTTTGTCTGCTTCAAAATTTTCTAGAATATTCAGATAAACCAGTCTATCTAAAGCGCTTAAAATTTGAATGCATAACGCTTGATCGTAACGTTGATTTTGATCTTCTAAATAAACCTGCGTAAAAAAGTTTTAAACGTTAATAAGAGAAAACAATAATTATCAAAATAATTATGTTTTTTTACCTCAAAAACATCAACGAGACAATAATACCACTCAATATTATCAGGATGAGGTCGTTTTTTCTCAACTTGAATAGCGTGATCGTAAGCTTCTTTAATTCGTTCATTATCCAAGTAAAGTTTAAGTAATTTAATTCTTAGTTTGGCATCCCTAGGTCGCACAACCTACATAATTTTATAAAACAAAAATTTAAATAATGCTACGACTCATTTATAATATTTTTTTTATATACCAGTTCATTAGTTATTAAATCTTCAAGTTCCTGCGTATTCTGATCACCATCTCCGTTAACCAGGCATTCCTATCATTAGTAAATAAAATATAGCAGTTTACCTTTTAACATAATAAATTTAAATTAAAAAAAAAAAATACCCGCAAACGAAAAACAATTTCACTGTGCGGAAATAATTGTTCAGCACGATCAGCCCAATACTGTAACATCGAAAGCAAAATAATTTTTTTTTAAAAACCCGCTACATTCAGATTAAAATTAATTTATCTTACCCTGGCTCTTTCAGGATCTACTGGTATTTGGCAATATAATTCGCACACTAAAAATAATTAAAAAAAAAAAAAAATGCGGTTAATAATGCTTTCTGGAAACCATAACAACTGTTGTTATATGAGCGCATATCAGACTCACATTTCAAAACCACGTCTTTTTGATGTCCGTCTAATTCTAAGGAACGCTTATACGATTGAACTGCTTTTTCTAATTGTCCTAATTGCTCATAGACTTGTCCCATCAGTTTTTGCGCCGGCGGAGTTTCCTTACAGCTCAAAAACCCCGAAAGGAACCTGGATGCACAAGCACAAAAAAACATTAAAATTTTTCTCTTTTATATCATTTAAAATAACATTGAATAACCTCTTAGCAACATCGTACTCTTTGACACTGTAGTATAATTTAGCAAAATTGAAACCGCGGAGATTTCTCTATAAATAATAATAACAATATGTAGCATTATAAATAATAATCAAAATGTGTTACAAAATGCCGGTACTCATTGTCAATGTGATTCTTACCTCGGATTCATTTTTGATCTTCGACAAGATATCGGACACATGTTTATCTATGTCCTTTTTAGTCTTCATCATTATGTAATTGAAATTTACTAGAACATTAATATAACAATATTTAAATCTTTAATTAAAATTTAACAAATCATCGAATGTTTGGAAACTTTCAACTGCAAAACCGTTGTAAAATCTCTTCAAGCCGCACTCGCTCACGATTCGCGCATGCGCATTAGAAAAAGCATTATGCTGCCCTCTAGTATACAACACGTTCAACTCTCAAGCTGCAAAATTCGAAGTTGGCTTTTATTTCTCAAAATCAAATTTTTCCGTTTATTTATATAAAATTTAATAAAAAAAAAAAAAAAATACAGCAACATAAATACTTGAATTGACAATTTTTATTAATATTTTAATTTTTTTTTTATTTTTTTTTTTACAATTTATATACCGGTCATAGTTATTATTCTAACGATATAATATTATGGCGCTATTTTAAATGTTAGCAATACTTATATAATAATTTAAAATTATGTTTGTTTGTTTTTTTTTTGTTGTAATTTGCTTGTTAGTGCAAAGGACAATGATATGTTAAGTGAGGCAAATTTTTTTTTATATAAGGTCTATTCACACTTTATCAGATACACTGCAGTGTAAATGTAAATGGCAAAGCTCAAAGAGTTTGATATGTAGTTCACAGGTCAAAACCTCGACACACGGTTTTTAAGCGCATCAAAGTTTGACCCGAATTTTATATAATAATAATTATGATTGTGGAGAGAGAGAAAAAAACACATTCTGTAAACGACAATAATAATAATTGTTATAACAATATACGAAGATCGAATTTCGCCGTCAACACGTCAATCAAAATACAACAACATCATGCATACATTACACGAGGTTTGCGATTGTCAATACCGTCAATACTGCCGTCCAATATGCCAATCATTAATCAATGGCATGATTTTATACTTAAAAAGTTAATAAATATTAATTGTAGATAATTAAGATAGGAGGTTCTGAATTATCACCAAAAGTGAGCATTTTATGCACATTGATACAGAATAATATGCACTTTTTTCTTATAAATATTAAATTTTTTTTTTTTTAATTTTTAAATTTTTATTGTAGTAAATTTTTTTAAAGCATTTTTAATAATAATTCATTCATCACTTATAAAAATTGTAAATATTTAACATTTATAAATTATTTTGCTGAACCCCAAATTAAACACAGAAAAATGAGACACTCAGTTCGAAAGTAGATTAATTTCACAAATTGCCTTTAAAGTTAATCAGATAATAATTTTTATTATAAACTGATTTTTTGCTAGAAAAATGAATGTTTCATAAAAGTAAAAATCTGCATTAATAAATCCCATTTTTAAACATTTTTAGACCTCTTTCAATTTCGAACAGAGCGCCTCATATTATAATTATACGTTTTTATAATTTTTTCTTTTAATTAATTTATAATTAAAAATTTAATTTGTTTGATTGTCCAAATTTTGGTATTTTTGTTTTTCTTATAATTTTATTGTTTATTTTAGTAATTGTTTTTTTATTATTATTTTTAGTTTTTTTTTTTTTTTTTTTTTCAATGTAAATTGAATAAAATATTTAAGATTGTCTGTATTTATTGTTATTTGAAAAGCGTTTTTCTTAAATTTATCGATTTTTATGAATTAAATTCATAAAAAAATGTAAAAAAAAAAAAATGAAATGTCATCCTAACAAAATTTTAAACTATTAGTCATAGACATGTGAGTAAAATTTGATTAAATTAAATGTCCAAAAAACTTAAAATTTCCTATTTTTAAGGTAAAATATACCGACATTTACCAACTATACTGACATTTCATTAAAATTTAGTAAAATTTTAGCAATATTTTAATACAATTTTCCCTGCAATTTTTTCTATCATTTTTTTTTTTTAATTTCTTGACTTTTAAACAAGCATTTGAATTTTCACCAGTTGTTTGAAATAGAAAACCAAACGCTAATCGCTCAATTTTACCAGACACTTTTTGATAAATTCGACTGAAATACTGTACATGTATTTTTGCCTATCATGCATGATCGATAAGCGCCCACCTAATACCCTAATTACACAATTATTACGGAATTACCGAATAATTTACCAAAATCTGAAAAACTGACGATCTGAGTTTTTGAAAAAATTTAGCTTTCAAAAACTAGTTTTATACATTGAAATAATTATAAAAAAAACCCCGATTATAAACACTATCGGAAACTATTGATAGTCAAAATGATTGTATAAACTATCAATCGATAGCACGTAGCGGTGTATTAGGTAGACCCCTTAAGAATCATAGATCAATTCTTTGTTTTATGCTTTCCCAGTTTGTAAAATATTTTATGTACCGTATAATCAACATAAATACATAAATATATTGAACAGCCATTTTAAATAATAAATTGCCAAAAAAAAAAAAAATTAAAAAAAAATAATATGCATTTATTTTTGGCACCTTTCTGCACTCTGATATGTACTGTGTATATCAATAATTTTGAAGGGAAAAAAAAATACCTCCTCTGTATTTCCGTTTTATTTATTTGGGTTTGGGAAGAATAAGATATTACTGTATAAGAAACACCGATTAGCGTTGTAGGAAAAGTGAGAGTCTCATTTGAGAGGATGCCACATGGCGACGGAAGTGCGCGTGTTCTTCATATCCGTCCAGTGCATCTCTCCCAGCCCCACCTCCTTGGCCCCTACCCCGCACGCCCCCATCACCTGGTCGGTGTTCATCATCTTCAACTCCAACGAAGTGTGATTGAGTGCCGATGACGTCACGTTGAAAGTCATGGCTTCGTTCCATTCGGGGTTCACCGTCCCACGGCGAATTCCAGTCTTGCGCTTTTTCATCTTCCGTCCTTCCTGCACCATGTACACCTTGACCACCGGGTCTGCAACGAATTCAAATTCAAGAGGCTGTTAGGTATATAAAGTTAGCGAAGAGACAATTGACTTACTCGGAAGTTCCTCGGATGAGCAGACTAAGTTCAAGTTTTGAGCTTTAATGACGGTGACAGTGAGACGCGCGGCGGAAGGTAAATAACTCAAAGAAAATAACAGTTCAGGCACGTCTCCGCGAGGCTAAAATGTTATATTACATATTATTATAGATTCAAAATTAAAATGAATTAAGGCCGTTTTACTTTTTTATTTTTCTTAATTTCGCTCCACACTTCTAAATCGGAAGTGACGTCGACGTCGTTCATTTGCAGCTTGATCTCTCCGATGAAGTCACTGCGCGAGCTCTTGTCGAAATCCAAAACCTGCAAAAGCAGCAATTTCTCCGACAAATCTTCTTGAGCCACCGGAAACTTAAACACTTCGTTGAAGTAAGGGTTCGGCGACTTCCGGACGAACTTGGTCTGCCGACATTTACTGTCCACTTGAGGAACCAGTGATAACTTGACGTAAGGATCTTTGAATCCGCCGTTTTCGTTCGACACCAAATCGTGAGCTAAAAACGTAAACAAATCCATCGTTACAAAAGGTGGGTTGGTCTGTTAATTATGTCAACATGCTATATTTTTTTATTACCTTCGATTACGTGAACTATCAAATCGGAGCGTTGATAATCGTACTTGAGTCTAAAATGCAAACGTCCTAAATGCGAAACTCCACTTCCGCTAGAAGTTGCCATCAAAATCGTGTCTTTCTTCTTGTATAAATCGGGCTGAATTGTACCTTAAATTTTGAAAAATAAGTTAATTTTCGTTTTATGGTTAAATCATTAAAAGTTTATTTTTTAATTGCAGACCTATAGGGCTGATGGCTCCGGCGTTGAGTTCGGTGTTAGCGATGGGTGAGCGAGGAATAAAAAGCGGAGAGATGGGTCTGGAGCGAGGACTTAAAGACCTATTATCGGGAGAGGGTGAAGTGGACCTTAGATCCGGGCTGGTAGCTCGCAAAGGGCTTCGAGGCTCCGAACTAACTCCTCCTCCTCCTCCCTGGCAGTGGTGGTGGCCGGGAGAAGAGACCTCCACCGAAAGGGAACGCGAAGGGGTGAGAGGAGGCCGTCCTTCCGTGCTTAACGACCTCACCGGACTCGAGCCCTCCGACACCATCGTTGGACTTCCTTCCGGTGAAATAGCGCGAATTATCGGCGAAACGCATCGAAAAAACTGCTAAAAAAAAAAACGTCAGCAATGAATTTTAAGTTACGGGGTTTAATAAAAAGAAAATGCATACAGCACTTCCACGTCTCTCTGCTAGTGTCGCCCCTCTCTCCTCATCTACAGACATTAACCTGGGAATCTAAAAAAAAATATCAACAAAAACAAGAAATAAATATCGAGGAAAGTTGTGAACCATTTTGTCTTAAAAGTTAAATATCAATATTGACATAAAAAAAAACAATATTGATATTGCTGAATACATGTAGAACCTCGATCCCCTTCCTAATACGAAAAATTCATAATATCGAAGTTATCATGTATAAATTTAATAATACAGTATAAAAATATCATGCATGTATAAAAAAAAATATTTTCGTGTAAAATGAAACTTTTTTTTATTGACGTAAACTATTTATCATTTTAGAAAAAGGGTTTTTTACCCCCCTCTCCCTTCTTTCTCGAACGCTTAAAAATCAATTTTTAAAGATGCATGACATTGTAATTTGTATGTTAGCTTCTCTCACGGCATATTGCATCCGATCCCAACCCTTTTTCACACGTGACCCAACAACTTCGTTTATAAAACCCAAACTATAGTAAATGAGTTTCTACGAAAAATTATACAGATTCCCAGCTGTGACGAAAATTTGGTTCGCGACCCCGATTTTGTTTACCGCGAAAATAAAATGTTTAAAAGACTTAATCCGAAACTCCTACGTGTATAGGCAAAAAGTTGTACAATATTTAAATTTTTGCCCAGGAAAATAAAAAGAAAAGCAAAAAGCATTTTGAAGTGGGAGGAGTGGGAAGAGAGGAGGAGGAGGCCCCGGATATTTCATGGGGTTATCATGTTATGATAGCATAATATATAAAAGAAAATAGAATAAAAGCTCGGGCGCTTTTGTGTCACCCAACACAATCATTTTCGATGGAAAAATTTGATGACAAAAATATTTATTATTACGCGTCTATATTTATTGATTTTTAGATCTAAATTGTATCCTTCGCTTACACCCACTTCATTTTACCCCCCACCCACCACCTCCCATAAATCTCACAATCAAATCAAATAAAAAGTGCAACCCGAAACTGCTGCTGCCTCGGTTTCAGGTTCCGGGGCGCTGTATGGCTGCTGTTACAAAAATTCCACGATCAAAAAAAGGAAAACGCAACAGTTGGTTAAGTCCAATCATCGCTTTGACGTGCACTGCTTTTAATAAAATAAATGTTGTAAAGTTATTAATTCTATAATTTTTTTTTCAAACTATATACAAAGTTTCAAAGCAAAATGTTTACAGTGCTACAGAATATAATAAACATCTACCAGTATCTTATGCAAGTTTTCGCATGCAAATGTTTCTACCTTAGCCAATAATTATTATTTTAAAAATGGAAAAAAACCAATGAAATTCCGTCATATTTTTTTTATTTTTTTTTCTGATAAAATATTTCCATATGATCTACGTCGCATTCAATCAGCGAAACGAGATATCTTTCTTTCACTCTCATATTCTCGCTCAATCTATCTACAAGAATCTCACTCTTCTTCTATCGCTCTACACATCCATCTTTTTTTTTTTTTTTTGCCGTAGCAAAACGCGAGAAAATAAATCAGTGAAAATATATAGGCGTTTTGCACGCAACCCGAAGAACATCGCCGCAAAATTGTGAATCGATATATCGATTTGGACTAAATCTCGTATGAACGCATCCGACATTTACTTCTCACTGTAAGAAATCGCAATGACTAATAACCAGGCCACCCTACAATTTCCTAAATCAGTCCTAGGAATACTTAACCCCCATCCCTCCCTCCTCTCCCCCCTCACACATACTAAATCAGTGGGTTTCAACCTATGATTATGCGTGACACTTTGACAGCTAGCAGTACTTGTTGACTGTAAAATTATCACTTCTATCATTATAAAAACTTTATTTTTATTTTATTTATTTGTATTATTTAAGCTGAAACGTGTATTAATTATCTGTCGAAAAAATATAGTTTTCTCCATTTTTTTTTTTTTTTTGTGGTTTATGTCATCAGAGCCGGTTGGAAAATTTGTGTAGTTCTCGGTTGGGGAAACATTATTAATGGAGCCCCCGAATGGCTACAGACAACGGAGATTGATTTAAAGATTTGCCCCTCATAATCCAACTTTCTTTTGCCAGAAATTTAAGCGATTGTTTACTTATAAAACCTTTATTAATGCGCGAACGCCTAGGGACCGAGTGGTGCGAAAATTAAAAAGATTGGAGGAAAGTGCATGTACTTGAGTCACCCACTCGTCGCTATTTTGTTCAATTAATGTCAATTAATCAAGAGGTTGATTGTGGGTGGGGATTTAAATTTCACGCGCTTTTATGATCTCTCTCCCCTTAGAAAGAAAGAGAGAGATGAGAAATGAAATGGCCCCAGACAGCTTTTCGGGTCATCTAATGCACTCGTTAACCTAATAAATTTTCATGCTCGACATATTGCTTTTTGACGTCTGCTCGAATTAATAATATGCTTTGTGTTAGATAATTAAATCAGTAATAACACGTTTTTACGCGCTTCAATCTCAGTCAAATGCGCAGCCGCCCTGACCATATCGCATATTGCAATGACGAAAGAGACAGAAAAGATTATTATATGGTCCAAACCTCGAGAAAAATCAAAGCTTTAGGTCACGACAATCTTTTGACATAATTTCCGCTTAAAAACAAAAAGTTGTTTATTTAATAAATATTAAATTCTAAGTTTCGCTTTAAATACGAAATCCAAAAAAAAAAGAAAGAGAAACATTTTTTTATGGAAAATAAAAACAATATTTAGCAAACATAAAAAAGTTAAAAACATTGCTTTGATTATTGTAGTTAATATTTTTGTTTAAAAAATTAATTAGTTAAATTGACTTGATTCAATTAATTCGAGTCATTTCTAGGATGAAGTGTAAGCTACGTAGGAATGATTTAATGTAATCAATTATCAATATAAGATAGTGCTTGTATTTTAACGATTAAAATCAAGAACTTAAAAGATTCCCAGAGAGGGAAAAAAATGTTGTTTATTAAAATTATTCAACTGCAAAAAAAAAGTATTCAAAGCGAAGTTTGAAGGTGCAAGTGCTGTAGATATTTGTCAATTATGTAAAAGCATTCATTCATAATTAAGTAAATGCAACTGAAATCTACCGCGGCACTCGTAACAAATGTAAACAACATACATGTAGTTTTTATACAAGTAATAAAAAAAAAATAAGATTTTTGTTTTTTCATTAAAGTAATAATTATAACTTGTTAAAAAAAAGTATTTTATAACCTTGTTTTACTTGAGAATTTACATAGATAATATTTATATTGATGTTGAAAGTAAAGAGGGAAAATGGGCTAATTCCGTAATGAGATTATTAAAACTTTAAATTCTAAAAATAATGATTTAATGCACTTAAAATAATTTAAGTACGTTTGGAAATTACTACGTAGCCTAACTCGGTTAATAATGATTAATAAAAACAATATTTAATTACTAAACTAAAAATAAAATTGCAATTTAATCTCTTTAATTTTTAGCCCAATCTAATTATAATCCCTTCGTTATGCAGTACGCGAGATGGAAGTGATTGAAAGTATACGGCGGTAGTGTATAATATGCAAATTAAGTTATGCATCCAATTCCACATATTAAATCACAAACGCACTTTGGACTTGATCCCTCACTACCTTTGATTTGCACGCGCGCGCTCGATTCACTTTTACGCAAACAATTTGAAACAACAAGCGGATAACTCCGTGTTTTCACTGTTTGAATTAAAAAGGAGACTTTATAAATAATAAAAAAAAATACAAATCCTCGATCAACTGCTGACGTGTTTATAAAGCTATACTGCCTTAAGTCTTTATGTTAAATATTTGAGTTTAATTTATTTTGCACTCGTGTTTAATCATCCGCACAATAATTATTAAATGCATTTACTGTAGTTATTTGCTTTAAAAAAAAACATTTTTATATCCACATTCATTTGATGCTCAAACATGCTTTTAATCATGCCGCATGCAAACATCACTCATTCACCTCTTATTACCCTGTAAAATCTCTAAGCAAGACCACCTTCCAAGAAAGACCAACTCTCACCTCAAAAACATACCTCATGTTAATGTAACTCCTAACGCCAATCACCTCTACTTCATGACCGGGACCACCCATTTCAAATCCCAAATTCAATGAAAGTCTTTATTTCAAGACCAGCGAGATGTTGCGCAGCAGCTTACTACGCAATCACAGACTATGTTTTTGTGAGTCAACATTTGAGTGTGGTTGAACAGTTCGAAATATTTGATTTAACTTCTAGTAGTAAGATTTTAGTTGCAAAAAAAAAAAAAACGTTTAACCATAAAATTAAAATTTGAAGACCACTTTTAATGAATCCCAACGGGTGGTCTCCGTAAAGAGATTTCACCGTAGGCTACTAACTACATAAAAAAATGTGAAATCTTCGTGCATGGTGACCTTTGACATGGTGTCTTAAAATGTTTTAATTAATTAAGCCATTAGTTTTAGTTTGTCGATTAAATTAACTAAAAATGGAGCTATCCGCCTATTGCTACCAACTCATCAATTTTAATTAATTAAAAAATAATGCCCTGTAGACATATTTCGTTTTGGTACCTGAATGCTGCATGTTGAAGCTCGTCTTAGAGGAACTTCCTGCGAAGTGAGAAACGGAAGTGGAGGCGAAGATAGTCCTCTGGTTTCAAACTTTTTCGGTTGCACGGGACATCTTTCCTTCAGAAAACTAAAATCCTAAATCAAACACGTTTCTTAGTTAAGTTAAATTATATCAACAAAAATCTCTAAATATAAATTGGGGAACGTACTAAACAGGAGTTTCTGACAGCGTGCACATGCTCTTCCGACGAATCGTCCACGCTCCTGGTAGGTTGCAGAGAAAATCGCTTCCGAAGGGACATATCGAGGGTGACCAATGAGGCGACTGATGATGATGCGATTGACCACAAATGGGACACGAAAATGCGCGTGTTTAAAAGAGCTCAACGCTTGCTTATCGATTTCCACTTCTGCGTTAAACAACTCAATTTCACGACCGCCATTTTTTTCCCTTTCCCTGGCCTCCAAAATTATTACTATTAATATTTTTTTTAAAAAAATTTTTACGAGCTAGAATACGCGGCCATTTTCCCCCACTCTATCCCTGGGTCTCGAGAGGAAGAAGAAGAAAACAACATAAAACGAGAAGGTCAAAGGTGAGTGGCGCGGGTTAACGCGATTTGTACGGCACTGGTTCGGAGCTCCGGGACGCTCATCTTCAAGGAGAACCAGGGTTGGAAGCCCGGTGAATAGCGCCCCATTTAATGGCGTGTAGAGATATGAATGTAACAGCAGCACCAGATGAAAGTGATGCTGAGGTGTGACGTAATCTACGCTCCTCCCTCTTACGAATAGTATCTCCCCGTTGTTATGGTTACGGGAAACAGGTGAACGACGCCGAGGGATCATGTTAGGAATGCCAAAAGGCGAAAAGTAGAATGAATTACGGATAAACAAAACGTCAAACTTTTATCTTCATTATTACTATGTAGTATTATTAGATTGATTTTTTTTTTATTTTGATAGAATCATAAAAGAGACTTTTAATTAAGAAGTTAATTATTTACGAGAGAATAGATACTTTTTTTATTTATGGTTCTCTATCTTCGTTATTATTTTTCTGCAGAATTTTTTTATTATCGGTTTTTTCTTCTTTTTTTGGATTTCCGAGAATCGAGATTCCGTAGATGTGATAGCAAAAAACCATTTTTTTTTTATGTTTCTTTGGTTATGGAAACGTTTTCTCGCATTTAATGTACGAACAAATTTATTGAAATTTATTTCCCATTTTAAATGCTCCTAGTGAATAAAATTTTTATTTATTTTTTTTGGGTATCGGGTAGTGCTTTTTGTTTTTATATTCAAAATATTTCTTTTAGAAACAGTGTTTTCTTTATTCAAATTTTTCTTTCCTTTTATAATAATGATGTCTTCTGGAATCATCTTATTTAAATAATGAAATAGAAAGAAGAAAGATCATAATCTTTATATTATATACGGCATCTAAGATTCCATTAATAAGTAAATATGAAACTCGTATGGATTTTTCGATTATAAAAATGTTAGTTAATATTCTAGTGTTTTTGTACTTAAAAATGCATTTATTTAATTTTAATTTTTAAGTAGATCAGTACATAATATGGTGTAACTTTTATTTTTCTCATCATTTATTTTATTATTATTATTACTAAGTATTCCTCTTCCAATTTATATTCTAGCTTCCGAATTTCACGTAATTTTATAAAATATTAATATTTTGTTAAAATTACAATTTATTTTTCTCCCGTACCAATTAAAATCTTCAATACTATAGCCAGCCTACAGTAATAAAGTAATGTATATTGTTGAAAAACCAGATGTGACCTAAAAATTTAGAAACCACCATTTATTTGGTAGCACATGTTTCTGCTTGTTGATGATAAAAATATTGTATTTTAAGTAGCCTACTCGAGATACAAATAAATTACAGTACCGGTAATGCATTTTTTTTTAAAAAAAAATGAATTTAGTGTAACAAGAGTATTGAATTTGTAATGAAATACTGTATAAACAAAATAGATAATTTTTTTATGGAAGAGAAATTTGAAGCCTTACTAATGTATTCAGAAAATTGCATACAAATCAAAAAAATATTAATCGATTTTTTTTTAAGGCAAGTTTTCAAAAAAAAAAAAAAATAAAGGTCATGTAAAATAATCATGTTTTAATTTCCTTAACCGTTTAAAAAAAAATAAAAAAGGTGAATACTAATTGATCAACAAATTTGTTTAATACAATAAAGTTGCCCTTGATATAAACAACACAATCACAGATTCGATTACTTAATTGCCATTAATCCATAATAATTAGAATATTTAATTATATTATTGTCATTGGATAACAGATTATAAGTTTGAATAAAAGTCCGGCAGCGATTATAAGAGTGTAATAATTACTATAATAATAATAGTAATTATAAAAAAATTAATCGACTATGTCTTTTTTTTTTATTATTATTATTTTAAATATTATTTAACGCGAGGAAATTGTAATTATTAGGACCCGCAACTTGCTGTTTTCACCTCAACAAAAATACTGAGCAATTTCAATACACAATCATTTGTTTTGTTTGTTTTTTGTCATTATTGGGTGTAGAAGATGAGTGTAAAAAAAATAAAAAATATTATTAAAATATTTAACAGCAACCGGATTCGATATAATCATCAATAATTATTAATAAACTTGATTTATAATATAATAATAATTATTGTATTTACAAAATAGAAATATCGGTCAAAAAAATTGCATTGAATGAAGAAAAAGAAAAAAATTAATTCGATTTTTAGAACAGTTTTTAAGAATTTTAAACGTTGATTAAAATTCGTATAGCTGCCAACAAAATTAATTAAAATGTTATAGCTCAAGTTTTTTTTTTGCAAGTGAAATGCCCTAATTAGTATAGTGTCCGCAAAGATAAAGTATAGTTTTGAAAAATTAATAACTATGTCAATTTTTAAGGAAAATTGATTTTTTTTAAATATTTATT